>VYXF01009663.1:0-11481 GCA_013397295.1 Polioptila caerulea
AGAAGGAGGAGTGCAAACAGCTCGGCCTGCAGGCAGAGCCAGGACTTCCATACTCACGGGAGTCCTCAGGAAGACACTGAATCGGCTCGAAGTCCCGGGGGGTCATGTCTTTCTAGGGCTACTGTGGTCAGGGCGAGTTTAAAAGTTCGATGGAGAGACAGCTCTGCCTTTCCCTGGCACAGTTCTGGGGTTGGTTTTGCAAACTTCGGCTCGGGCTCGTTGTTTTAGGCGTATTTTCTTTTAAATTGAGGCTTTTCGGTGTTAATTTGCATATTCTTTCTCTCTTCCCGTGGCTGTCCTTTCGCCATTGCTCCTCCCGTCGCCGGCCTCCCCGCCTGGCCCAGCTTCGCTCCGGGTCCGCCGGTCGGTGAGGGCAGTGGCAGTTTTTACCCGGTGGAATGAAGGGGTAAAAAGGGATTACAGAACAGGATAGATAAACTAGGGATGTAACAGGGGGGTTTATAACTTTTTGGGTAACATAATACAACACATTACAGAAGTTGTGAACTTTAATTTTTACCATTAAAACAGATAACATTAACATCAGGAAATTCTGAGTTTTTATTCATAACAATATGTTACTTTTTGATACACTCAATAGGCCTTGATTCTTTCATTGGTCAAATGCTAACATTACAACTCCCAACAACATTGACATTACAACACAATATTCGCATTAAAAGAACTCTAAGCTTTAGTAAAACTTCTCTTACAAAAGTCAACATTATAAAACACATAGTGTTCACTCTAACAATTGAGAAAGCCAACACTGTAATATATTTATCATAATGCTTATCCACAAGAAGGCAGTCTAATGGATTTTCCATTTAGACCACCAGTCTACTCCACTTTCTGTACATTATTTTCTTGGGGTGGTTTTTCTATTCCCTGATCATCTGCTCCATGCCCAGAAATGATTGCTGTAGCTTTAAGGTGGGTCCGGGGGAAGGAGNTTTTGGTCCGAGATCAGAGAACAATCGCCCGGAGATGGGTCGGACGCGGACCGGTGGGAAGGCGACCTGGGTCCCGGCCCCAGACCTCGGAAAAGCCGAGCTGGTGAGAGAAAAGACACCAAATTTTCTGTGAAGAAGGGACCAACACCAGTGATTCACCAGGTTTCCATCTGTTTTGCCCAAGCTGGGCCATGAACCTTTTGTTATGGTTTTTTTCCCCTTGAGACAGGAGCCAGGGCCATTTATCCTCCCCACCACAGTGCCGGCCATTGTGTTTACTCTTTTTTTTTTCTTTCCCTGGCATTTTGGTTTTTCTTTTTGGTTTTGGGGGGTGTGTGTGGGNCACCACAGTGCCGGCTATTGTGTTTTCTCTTTTTTTTTTCTTTCCCTGGCATTTTGGTTTTTCTTTTTGGTTTTGGGGGGTGTGTGTGGGGGGGGTAAGGTCTGCCAATTCAATATTTAGCATTTATTAGTTTTTTTTCCCGTGCCGTGTGGGCACTATCAATAAACGGGTGGGTTTTTTTTCACTTTCATCCACTAGTATTAATTTCTTATTGGCAGAAAGGGATTGTTGGAACTCTTTTTTTAGAGGATACGCTCACTCTAGAGCGTTTTTCTCATAAACTTGTCTCTAAACCGAGACAATTATATGTGCTGAGGTGTTCATGACAGTAGATCAGTAGTATTTTGCAACTGATTAACCTGAGAAAAAAAATACATAGAAGTTATTTTAAAACATTAAGTTTTTATCAAATTTGCTTTTATTTTTATATTAGAAGAAATACAGTCCTTTAAAGTTTAGGAAAGCTTTTTTACTTTGAAATTCTGAATCTTCTAAATCAGTTCAACATGTTTAATTTGAAGAAATCACTTTCACGTTATCATTATACTTGGAATGGTGATGTTTTTATCCCTAGTAAGTTAGTAGTGAGCTAAATTGTCCCAACAGATATCCCAGCACAAGGATCCTTATAAGGAAGAAATAATTCATTCCCAGGGTCTATTTTCAATAAATGTAAACTGAATGTGATCGTTCCTTGAGAAAATACAGAGCAGCCTTATTTCATACAGCTCTGGGACTCTGGCACATATAGTGCCCTCTCCTTCAGTCCATCTTAGAATTACTTCATACATCAAGGATCAAGCCACAAAAAGGCAGGGGACACGAATGTCAAGAATTAGAATGTTTGTATCTTTTCATTATTGTAGAATATTGTTAAAGCACACTTGATATTTTAAATACATTTTCCTAAATGCTTTTAGATTCTAGCCTGACACCAGTTTCAGAATCATCATGAAATTTAATTAGAATAAAAACCTGCACTTTGAAGGGGCTTATTCACTGCTGCTGGTTTATTTTCACTTTAACAGAGAGACTCTAAACAGCTGGCAGTATTTATCCTAGAGTATTTGGTTTAAAAGGCTACTAAAAGCCATACATTCTATTTTAAACGCCTTAAATTAAAAAGTTTCTGAACATAACAAATGAAACTATTTAAGAAAACATTGTAAACCCAAAGATATTGACCAAGCACATTTTCTTCATTGACAATCTTCAGACAATAACTTCATCAACACTAATCACTATTATCCATTTTTTCCTGTGTTTAAATTTCCAGAGTCACTACACTGCAAAGTATAGTGATATTTGCTACCATTACCTATAGCAGTGTTTTTCAAAATTTCAAATGATAAATCACAGAATACATTTGGAATCAATAAAATCGATAGCTTCCTTATAGGAACTGCTTAGTTATCTAAAAAACCCATAAAGAAACAGGTTAAAAAGGATTTATTTTAGTATTTTACAATCACCTGTTTCAGCAGACCCATCAGTCATTTTGTATTTGATTATTTTAGTGCTAATACTGTGAATAATGTTCTTATGTATTTTCTTAAAGCTCTAAGAACCCTCTAACCTCCCTGAGTTTCTAAATCTCTAACTCCCTACTGTTCCAGCACATGAATCTGTACTCTTGTTCAGCTTAAATGCCATGTCTCCTCTTAATGGTTGGTTGTTGTTCTTGTTTTCGTATTTCCAGATAATTGTTACCACCAGGGTGACTTGTGTTGGCCAGCATTAGGTTGTCTGCAATCCATTTTTCTACATTTGGACCATTGTTTGTTTCATATAAGCACAACTGTACAGCTGTATGTGATCTTTCTCTTAAATGACCATAACTAATAGAATGATTAAGCCTTGCATGTATTACTAGAATGAGCAAAAATGCATGCAAGTGGCCTAATGTTTTGAAACATGACTAAGAATCAATTTCACTGAATGGTGGTCAAGTATTTTTCCAAGCAGCTCACAGAATAGGCCTTGATTATGTGCAGGAAGTTAACCAAGCCAAGGTTGCTGTTTTGCAGCTGTTCCTTCCTCTCTGCATAGCTCTGGAATACAGACCTCCCAAAACCATGAGGGAGAAAAAGAGCAATGTTCAGCTCAGCAAGGTCTTTGCACAAGAATATCCATTGAAAGAAAAAACTAACTATAAATTTAAATATAGTTCAGGTATGGCTTTAACACATTTTACTTTCTTCCCTGGAATTAACACATCTTCCCACTTGCTTTCAGAAAGTTAAAGGAACTCAAGGAGCAATACCAGTGGGACAAAGGAACTTCAGATTCAGATTATAATTTGCAAATAATTATGGAGCTACACCAATACAGAGGGAGCCCAAGGAGAAGCATACCTGGTGCTTATGGCAGAATTTCAAGATCAAAGATGCCATTATTTCTTCATGTACTCCCTAGCCCAGAAATAAAAAATGCTTCAAGAGCATCCTGTGAAGCTATTAATATTCTTACTTAACAGGAAGCAGACATTCCTGCTGAGTAGTAGATGGATGAAAAAGGTGGATCTCAATTTTTACTATAAAGCTTCTTTATTATAACAGGAAGACTTCTTCCAGTGGCATTAGTGTGTTATTTTTATTTCAGCAGGTGGTTAAGACCTGGTAAAGAAAAGCCATTACCCAATTTAGAAGAGCATTTTTACTGACTTACTAGACACTTGTTTAAAACAGAAATAGTGCTAGAATAACATAGAGGAAAAAAAACTTTAAGATGTGAACAATTATTAACAGAGAGCGATGGGGTGAAAATTAAATATAAATTTCCTCTGCTCTTGTACACATGCAATCATTGATTTCTTACTTTTTATTTGCTATATATTCCATTTATCTGCTCTCAGAAATACTGAAATCAATACCATTTTAATAGTAAAATACAGTGCTTCATTCTTATCACTTGTTTGTAGCATTCAGGCTCCCAAATACCTCCAAAATTTAGTAGGAATTAAGTTATAAATCCAGTAGATCACTTCTAAAGTATATACCTAAAATGATTAAAATGCAAGTTAATATCTCAGCAAGGTATCTGTGAACTTACAAAACTGGTACCTCAAGAGTAACTGTTTTGTACTCTCTATGCCCAGGAGCACAAGCATCAGTTTATACTCATTTCCTGTTCAGAAGGTAGAGCTCATGATCCCAAAGAAAAAACACCTTATAGCATATACAGAAAATGAACTCTGCAGAACATAGTTGAGTCCCTGTATGTAGTCTGCAATATAAACTCCTTGAATAAAAACCATTAGCCATTTTCTTAATATAAGCAACTGACAGCAGAAAAAGTTCTTTACCTAGATGTGAAAAGATTAACTATGAAATGACAAATCAATGCTGCTGTCTATGAGCTTAGCAGTATGTAAAAAAGCAAATACTTGCATATTTTAAACCATCTTCAAATTCTCTATTGATTTTTTTTTTAAAACCCAATCTGCAAATCTTATACAGTTAACTGAATTTCCCATCCAGTTTTAATGGAAAACAGTTGCTGCAAAGCTCTTTAAACACCTGTTAAAAGACTAAACTATTGGTGTAGTCTCAGGTTTTGGTGAAAACAAAAAGTAGATATCAAGTTTCAAGTCAACTTAATGTAATTTGTACTTCTTAGATCTTACACCTGACATACTTGACATTCTTTTGCTGATTTCCCTGACGGAGCCATCTCCCAACTATGCATTTCCCAGATGAACACTTGCATTACATCATAGAAAATGTAGTCTACCTGAGTAAGCTAGTCTGCATGAATGAAGCAACAAGGCACTCAAATCATGGCTTCTGCATCGTATACTATCAAGTGCTGTTCATTGTTAAACTCAAGCAAGATAAGTGTTTTCAACTGCAAGTTGCTATGCAGGAGTCTTATACTCTCAGCCTGCTACTGTGGGTAATCAGCTTTTTTTTTTTTTTCCAGGAAGGCCCCTTGATTTAAGGCGTTGGTATGATCCCATATATCGCTATGTTTTTTAATGAATCCTGAAAAATAAAAAAAATATTTGTCACTTCATGCTCTGCAGCAACTGCGAGAATTATGCATCGCACCGCTTGCAAAAAAATTAACCGNTTAGTAGCGTTACTCACCGCGGGTCATGTTACAGAGCCCTTCATCTTGGGCTACCAGAGCGGTTCCAAGCCGGACCTGTGAAGCGAGTCGGCTGCGTGGAGCTCGCACCAGGCTACAACCAGCCCACACACAAACACGTCCACAGCGAGCCAGCACAGGTCGGGCACCCCATGGGACGGGAGCCCGACCCGCGGCCCAAAAGCTGTAGATACCGTAGTATCTCCAATAAAGGGAAATTTAGGTCGCGCCTTACTGAGCTGCCTCAAGGGACTTGTTGCAGGAACGCGTGGGTTCAGCCACCCCAGATCTTGCCCCAGAAGAGCAGCTCCCCGACAGCAACACGCCAGCTTCTCCCATTTCAGCCCGCCTCTGAGGCAGGAGCCCAGGCCAGGCCAGTCGACCCCACACGGAGCTGCCCATAAGCACCTGCCCTCTGAGGCGCCTCTGCTGCCTCCCAGCAGCCCTCAACTCCCACGGAGCTCCGGCGAAAGGCGGGCGTCGCTCTCTTCCCCCAGGAAAGGCGCTTGAGGCAGGCCAGCCCCCACCTTTTTGTGGACGAGAGTGGCTGCCTCAGCCATTACTATACTTTCCGGCTGCGGAGTAGAGTTCTAACCCACCCTCGCCAGTTTTCCTAGCGGAGGTGACCGGGTTGAGACCGTGATGGCCCCGCCCCGCATTCCATTTCTTACATAGAGTCAGAGAGGGGCGGCACCACCGGCCACGCTCCCCTTTCCCACCAAGCATGTGAGGTGCTCTCAGACTGGCACGCGTGACGTCGGGGGAAAAGAAGGCGACCGACACATCGGCACAGCGTCTCTGCGCCAAGAGCGCGCACACCACCCCCCACCCACGCAGAGATCAAGCTTTCCTTGGGCCGTTCTATTTACGTTTATAGCGTCGATTTGCATAAGACTCCGCCTCCCACCGTGGGCGACAGCCGGAACCGCCCCTTGCGGCCATGTAAAGGAAGAGGGGGCGTGACCCAGGGGTGGCTCGCAGCCTTCCTGGTGCCGTTTATAGGGTATATCCACTTCCGCTATCTGCTTAGAAGCGGTGCGATCATGGCGGAGGGTGGTCAACTCCCTTTCCCCGCTAAGCGCCTCTGCTGCAGACCTGGTTATGGCTCGGCCAGCAGGTCAGGCCAACGGGTGGGCGGCACTGGCCTCAGCAGTGGGGCGCTCTGCGCCGGACCCTCCTCCGCAACTGCTACTGTAGCTGCTGCCGCTGCCGCTCTGGGGCTGCTACCGCTCGGCAAGACCCAGAGCCCTGAGTCCCTGCTGGACATCGCGGCTCGCAAGGTAGCGGAGAAGTGGCCTTTCCAGCAGGTGGAAGAGCGATTCGAACGGATCCCAGAGCCGGTGCAACGCAGGATTGTCTACTGGTCTTTCCCCCGCAGCGAGAGGGAAATCTGCATGTACTCCTCCTTCAACACCGGCGCCGAGGATCTCACCACCGCCCCTGGGGGGGCCGCCGCCGGTACCGCGCCCGGCGGGGGCGCGGACACCGCCGCCGTCGACGAGAACCGCCTGCCCTTTCGCCGGGGCATCGTTCTGCTAGATGGGGGCTATGTCGATAATGTCCTGCAAGTCGGTGAGTTACCGGCCGGGACCGCGTTGCGGAGCCGGGCCACGGTCACCTGGGTAGGGCACTGCTGGTCTCCTCAGACGTGGGTCTCCCCCTGACGCGTCACCCGCCTATTATCCGGGGAGCCGCCTCTTGTTGCGCAGCCCGGCTGCCGAAGCCACCCCATCTCGTTGGCGCGTGCGACTCTCCCCCTCCCCCCGCTCTCTCCACGGTACGGCCTTCACTCTTAGGCTGTAATTCGGGCCGGGCAACTTCCTCTACCAGTCTCCTCCTCCTCAGATCCAGAACACGGAATAACTCCTTCGCTTTGCTCCGTGACGTATCCACGACGCCTGCCGCCAACGGCCGGCCCGGTCTCTGACAGGAGGGTTGGGCACGCTGCCCTTTGCTTGTCCCTTTAACTTTCCCGATGCGGTGTGCCCGCTCGATGTAGTCCAGAGTGTGTAATCCTGTTTGGCTCTGCTTCCTTCCAGCTCCCCACACTTGGTAATCCGGGCCATCACCATACCCCGAGCCACAATAGCAAGGAGATGCCTCCGCTTCCCCCCCTTCAGAACTGCTGGTTGAAATGAATCAGCAGAAGGGGAACGACGGGGAAAGAGGGCGGGAGGCGCCTCGGTCCAAAATAAAGATCTAAAAGAGGGTGCGGACCCCCAGGAGTGGGTGTGCGGGGCGGGCAAAGCTGCAAACAAAGGCATTTCTAGGGCGGCGGCGAGCCAGAGAGTGGAGGCGCGATTTGCTTAGGCCCCACCACTGGGGGGAGCGGGGGGTGGGAGGAAGTGGATGTGACGGCGGGGAGCTGCTGCAACTCGGGCGCGGAGAGGCTCACGGATTACTTTAGGATGAGCCCCTGCGTGACAACGGCGAGATGAGGAGAAAATCGCTGCTCTTTCTTATTCTGGAGCAATACTTCCCTCCCCCCTCCTACTGCTGCTCCCGCACGAAGTGACCGCTGCCTTCCACCGTTTTTCCCCCTCTGCGAGCTTGTGCCCCTGGTTAATTCCTTCCTACCTCTGTTTAAAGGGCACTGGAGGTTGGTACTCTCCGCCCCGACGGAGGGGGGCGGTTTTGCCTTGCCGCGTGTGTGTGTGTGAGTGAGAGTTACTACCCCCACCCGCAAGCAGGCCCCGTTGGGGTGGTGGCGGCGGCTCTGTGGGGAAGGGGTTTATGGCTTCCCTGGGAAACTTTCGCCGAGGGTGCTGCTCTTGCACTTTGTGCGGCCCGGGCGCATTACTGTACGCATCGCTATGCGCATTGCTGTGCGGCGGTGCCTCGCGCTGGAGGCGGTGACTGGACACTTTGTTCTCATTTTAACGTTTATGTTCTGTGAAAAACGAGGTTTACCTTTTTGCTAGGATTTTAAAGGTTTAATAAAAGACAATAAGGACAAGACAATAAAACAAAATACACGGCCGGGGTGTCTCTGGCCAAGAGCACCCCTGTCCCATAGAACCCCCTCCCTAAATATGTATATTTGAACTTTTCTAAGAACTTATTTCCATGTTTCTGTGAGCTGCTTTGCATGGTCACTCCTTGGTCCCACCTTTTTAGAGCATGCATGTTTCTTGGCTGTGGTTTTAATTAATTCTTCTTATCAGTCTTAATTTGGGCCTTGGTCTATAATTTCTACAGATGGTCGGTGCTGGTAGCTGGTCTATCAGCAGCAGATGTCTTCATATCAGTAGCAGGGGTCTTCACTGGGTGTTATCCTGAGCAGGCAGTCAGTCCACTCACTACAAAGACACCTTATCAACTTACTTTACTCCTAGAGAAAACTATATCTTTAGAACCATTTCTACACCACACATCTAATATCCACTCTATATGGGTGCGAAAAGAAAGAAAGGAAAAAAAACAAACCCCAAAAAACCCCAATACCATAATATGTATTTATAACAACCTTATGCATACAACACTCATCTTAATAATTGTGAAAAGCCAACTTTATAATATGTGTTTATAACATGTTCTCATCAGTTTTCTGCCCCCCCACTGAAAGGGGAAACCAGACAAAAGACTTTATCGCTTCACACTGCTGGCTCGACAACTGGGGCAAGGTGGGACGGCGGCTCCGTGCAGCCGGTCCTTCTGTCCCACCCTGTGCTGGGCCACACCATCTTCTGGCGATCCATTGACTGCGGCAGCTGCTCGCCCTTTATTCGCGGCGCCATGTGGGGCTGAGCCATGCTGAGTTATAGCGGCATCCCTGGTCTCAGTGCTGCGGCTCAGGGTCGGAGGGTGCTGGGCTCTATGTCGGTCTTGTCTGCAGTGGATTTCACTTCACGGGCAGCCTGCAAACTTGCCTTCTATTTTCTGAAGGGAAGCTCTTGCTGTTCTTGGATTAAGTGCCTGTCTGCCTAGGTGGATTTCAGCTTTAGATATGAGTGGGGTTTTTGTGGTGTTTTTTGTTGTTTTTATTAACTTTAAAAAATTTATTTTTAAGGATTTTTTTGTTTTAAATTAACTTTTCAATAAGCTTAATGTTTTGGCTTTCTCTCCTTTTTTCCAAAGGTCTGAGGTGCATTGGTGGTTCCTCAGAACTGGCAAAACCAGAAGTAGGACCTTTTTAGTTTGATTGGCAGTGATGAGACTTGTTTTTCCCTTTTGCTTGCACTTGATGCTTTTTGCAAGCAATGAGGAATGGCAGAAGTGCACATACACAGAATTCACAGAATAACTAGGTTGGAAGAGACCTTTAAGATCATTGAGTCTAACCCATTCCCTAACACCTCAACTAAACCATGGCACCGAGTGCCACATCCAGTCTTTTTTTAAACACATCCAGGGATGGTGACTCCACCACCTCCCTGGGCAGACCATTCTGGTACTTTATCACCCTTTCTGTGAAAAAGTTCTTCCTAATATCCAGCCTAATTTTCTCTTGACACAACTTGAGGCTGTATCCTCTGGTTCTGTCAGTTGCTACCTGGAGAAAGAGACCAACCCCCACCTGACGACAACCACCTTTCAGGGAGTTGTGGAGAGTGATCAGGTCACCCCTGAGTCTCCTTTTCTCCAGGCTAAAAAACTCCAGCTCCTTCAGTAGTTCCTCACGGGAAGAATGACCTCCGTGGTCCTGCTGGTCACACTATTCTTGATACAGGCCAGGATGCCATTGGCCTTCTTGGCCGCCTAGTGACCTCATGGCTCTCTACAGCTTCCTGAGGAGGGGAAGTGGAGAGGGAGGTATTGACCTCTTCTCCTTGGGATACAGTGACAGTATTCATGGGAATGTTTCACAGCTGTGTCAGAAGTGCAGACTGGACCTGAGGAAGCATTTCTTTTCTGAGAGGNAGTTCCTCACGGGAAGAATGACCTCCGTGGTCCTGCTGGTCACACTATTCTTGATACAGGCCAGGATGCCATTGGCCTTCTTGGCCGCCTAGTGACCTCATGGCTCTCTACAGCTTCCTGAGGAGGGGAAGTGGAGAGGGAGGTATTGACCTCTTCTCCTTGGGATACAGTGACAGTATTCATGGGAATGTTTCACAGCTGTGTCAGAAGTGCAGACTGGACCTGAGGAAGCATTTCTTTTCTGAGAGGATGATCAAACACTGGGACAGGCTTCCTACAGAGATGATTGATGCCCCAAGCTTGTCGCTGTTTAAAAGGCATTTGGACAATGCCCTTAATAACATGCCTTAATATTTGGTCAGCACTAGAATTTTTAAAGTTATTTTAAGGAGAAAATGAACTGTAAATCTCTTCCTATCATAGTTTTTAAAACAAGGAGTCTTCTTTTATAGAAAAGTTTAAATTGGGTTGACCTAACAAAATTCTTCATCATTTGTTTTTGGTCAGTTTTTATGCTTCTCACATTTAATTTTTTCCCTTAAATCCAAGGCTTTCCTTCCTCCCAATAAATAAATTTCAAAGTTTGCTTTCAGTTTAGGAAAAGTATTCCACTGTGGACTAACACTGGCCAAATGCCAGGCATGCACAAAAGTCGCTCACTCACCCTCCCCTGCCACAGCTGGACATAGGAGAGAAAAAAGTTAACGAAGGCATCATGAGTTAAGGACTGGAAGAAAACACTCTAAGGGCAAAACAGGCTCAACTTACAAGTACAAAGTGAGTTTATTACTAACAAAATCAGAGGAGGACAATGAGAAGTAAAATCAGCCCTTAAAAACACCTTTTCTTCCCCCAACCCCTCCCTCCTTCCCACTGACAGTGCAGGGAGACAGAGCGTAGGGGGTTTGGTTAGTTCATCACCCAAGATCTTCTTTCGCTGCTCAGGGAGAGGAGTCATTCCCCTGTGAGACAGTGGAGTCCCTTCCCACGGGAGACAGTTCTCCATGAACTTTTCCAACATGGTTCCAATCTCACAAGCAGCAGTCCTCCCAAAACTGCTGTGGCGTGGGTCACTCTTTCCATGGTATGCAGTCCTCCAAGGACAGGCTGCTCCAGCCTGGAAGTAGGGGCCCCCTCTCTCCACCAGGTCTCCCACTAGATCACAGCCTCCTCCAGGCATCCACCCGCTCCGATGTGAGCACCTCCCCCATGGGCTGTGGGTGGATCTCTGCATCC
>VYXF01009663.1:15391-29963 GCA_013397295.1 Polioptila caerulea
TGTCCAGAGGAGGGCAACAAGGCTGTTGAGGTGCTTGGAACACAAGCCCTATGAGGAATGACTGAAGGAGCTGGAGTTTTTTAGCCTGGAGAAAAGGAGACTCAGGGGTGACCTGATCACTCTCCACAACTCCCTGAAAGGTGGTTGTCGTCAGGTGGGGGTTGGTCTCTTTCTCCAGGTAGCAACTGACAGAACCAGAGGATACAGCCTCAAGTTGTGTCAAGAGAAAATTAGGCTGGATATTAGGAAGAACTTTTTCACAGAAAGGGTGATAAAGTACCAGAATGGTCTGCCCAGGGAGGTGGTGGAGTCACCATCCCTGGATGTGTTTAAAAAAAGACTGGATGTGGCACTCGGTGCCATGGTTTAGTTGAGGTGTTAGGGAATGGGTTAGACTCAATGATCTTAAAGGTCTCTTCCAACCTAGTGATTCTGTGATTCTCTAATGATTGGAAGACTTTGGCAGATTGGTCATCAACTTCCTTCTGTATAAAATACAAATCTGATTTCTCAATCATGAAGTTCTGTGTGGCCTCCCAATCTAAATTCAGGGAGGAATCTTTTCCAGTCTCTGTGGCAACTAGAGAGAAGGCACAAGCATCTCAAAGCAGTGCTTGCAGAAAACTTAGATGCATATCAAATAATCGAACTAACAGTAACAGTCTTTGAAAGGAACTTAGAGGGCATTAAAATGCAATAATCACTATTCATAAACTTATTTGGTAAAACCTATTTAGATTACCTAGTACCTTAACAATACTGATCAAGATTCTTAACACCATGTAGACTAACTTAAGCTAGAGTAGCCAGCCATCCTTTTGAGACCTTTTCGGTTTTAGATAAATTGGGTTTTGTCAGGTTTGCACATTCTGTTACTCCCTTTTTTGCAAATTTGGAATAAAATCCATAAGCCAACCAATAATGTAGCTATACTTGCTATTACAATGGTTGGGTGCCAGAATCAGCTAGCATGTGGTTGACTTATCCAGGAACAAATAACCATGCTGCAATATTGGAAACATTTCTCTGAAAATACACACAAAAATAAACATTTAATGTATTTAATTTTAGAGTCTTTGATTCTGTTGCAGATCTATCTGCAATAGATTTACTGTTTACTCTAGGGTCCAGTACAGTTCTTTTCTGTCCAGAGCTGCCTTGATTCATGTATAGGGGATTTAGAAGTCTTCAGCTGTAATTTTCACAGTGGTATGAGTAGTCAAAAGTCTTTTCTACTTCTGCTTAACTGGATCTTTATTTCATGTCCAGATGTACACACAGTCTTCTGGTTGGTGAGAATATACTTGAATGTTCAAGGTTATTAGAGAGGCTAAACCAACAAACTTATACAATGATAAGAGCAGCCAGACATTATCTATCTATCTATCTATCTTGGCAGGTGCACCAGATGGGATAGCTTAATTTCCTTAGTTCAGAATATGGGAAATATTCATCAGTAACTGATTCTCTGTTGGTGACCATTAGAGGCAGTAGCCACCCAGGCTAATGGTCCTTGAGTGCCCATTAGAGTAATAGGTACAATCCCAGTTTGGGGTAGTTTGACTGGTTGGCCCACCTTTAGGTTGTCCTGAAAGGCTTCCATTTTATCATTTGGAGCCGATTCAAGGAACACTGGACTCTAGAAGGCTCTTGAAACAGGACTACTAATTGGTCCATATCAGTTATTTATCTGATATAACACAGAGGGTAACCTTTTATCCCATCCGGATTCGTGTGGCCTAAGGTAGCATTTCAACAAACCATTGGCATGTTCCACAATCCCGTTTGCTTGGGGATAATTAGGTATATGAAAAACCCATTTGATACCTTCCCTTTTGGCCCAGTCTTGTACCATCACGCTGGTGAAGTGTGATCTACTGTCACACTGTATATATAGATTCTGGGACAGGGAGACTGGAAAACCAGTTACTGAGTCCTGAAATAGTAGCTTTGGCATCAGTATGCCTGCTTTTAGTAGCAACTAACAGTCCAGATAGCACTTCCATACCTGTTACTACATACTTGTAACCATTAGATGTCTTCAGAGGTCCAATATAATCTATTTTTCAGGTGGACCAGAGTGTTTTGTCACTTTTGATATGTAAAGGCGATGCCAGGTCTGGATAATTTTGTCCAAGTCTCAATTGGCACTGGGAATATTGTGAGAGAAGGCCTTTACACATCTTCCTCGTCAATGGCCAGCCTCTGCTTTGTGCTGCAAAAAATAGAGCTTCCTGTCCATTATGCCCTAATTTACAATGTACTCATTCACCCAATTGATACCAATGTTGTGGATCTTTCAACTGATCAATTTTTGTCTTTTTAATTTTTGTCAGATGATCCACCTTGTTATTTCAATAAGTCTATAAGGCTTGATCACTGCCATGAGCTTTGACGCGTCCTATGTGGATTTGTTGGGACTGAGCCTATAACAACAACCCCTTTCAATCTTCCTTCTGCCAAACTTCTTTTCCATTCACTTGCCAATATAACGCTTCCCACTGACACAACCACTGTGTGGCACCAGCCCTGACTGCATAAGAATCAACATATATCATCCTTGCTTTTTCCTTTAGCACCAGCAATACAGCTTTTAATTCTCTCACCTGTGCACTTCCCATTCCTACTTCTACTACTTCCATTCCTTTCTGAATGTTAAGAGCAACTGCTCTGTACTTCTATTTACCATCAATGCATTTGACTGAGGCATCTGTGAACCAGACATCCTTAATTTCAGAGTCTGAAGTGAATGCAGGAGCATCCAGTATAGGACTAGTTTTATATGGCTGTTCTAAATGTTGTGATGCCCTTGCAATGCATTACCATGCTCTCCCCTGATGAGGTAGCAATATGCATCCAGTCTTGGTTGCCTTAGCCCCACTATTGAAGAGAAGGAGGTCTAGTAGTAAACTTGTGATGTAAGTCACTATCTTAAAACAGGTTTTTTCTGACTTAATTCTGCAAATATGTAAACAGACCAGAGGAGTGTAGTCTTTTAATAGTAACTAAAGTGTAGAAAATTCTTTTGTGGTCAAGTCAGAACTGGTAAGAGGCCTCCTGTAGGAGCTGAGCAGCTGTACAGGATACTTTAATGAATTGGGTCAAATCAGAAATACACTGAAGTGTCTCCTAATGTGGGCTTTTTAACCAATGCTTTTTTAAACCCTTCTGAAAAATGAAAAAAAAGTGTAAATTAAGGGAAACTTTAACTCCATTTGAAATATATTTTAAGGTAATTGTGATGTGTACCATCACACTTGAAAAAGGAGAGCTTCATTTTATAAATGTCTCTATTTGTCTTGGTTTAAGACAATTTTATGGGGTGGACACTAAAAGGAGTTACCTTTCCTTAAGTTTAACCAATCCCTTTTCACCAATTAGGATAAACAAATAAGAGTAAATATAAGTGAAAAAAATAGCAGTTTCATAAAAAAATCAAAATAGCATCAGGCAAAAAATAACAGCAATAGTCACTAATTACAAAGTTGCTGAAATCTTGCAGACTCCCTGGGAACAGAGAGAAACTCAAAATGCCAGAGTAAAACTCCCCCAAGATGGCACCCTCCACAGACAACTGCATGTAAGGAGACAAAGGGAAAATGGCAGACTTTCCCTCTCAAGATGACACCCTCTGCAGGTGACCATGTTTTGGAAGGCAAAGGGAAAATGGCAGACAAATGCTCCCCCCAAGATGACACTTCCGCAGAAGACTGTGCAGTCTGGGAGACAAAAGAGAGATGGTAGACAAATCCTACTCAACTTTCCCCCTGGAACAAAAAACCAGGAAGGTAGGAGCTTACAAAGCAGTTTTACTGGCAGATGGGAACCGCTGGCATGTGTGGGGTCAGCGCTGCCTCTCGCTACCACCTCCTGCCCCCCACTGGACTCCACTGGTGTTAATGCTGCTGTCTTAGGCTCTTGCTCCAGTGGGGGGGGAAGACAGACTCTTGAAAACCAGTGAGCAGTTGCCCAACCCCAGACTGGCTCTGGCTCTGTGCTGCTGATAGATATTGCAAAATTCACTCCGAAACATTTTTTGTTTGCAAAATTCAGCTTCTTGGGTTGCTAGTCAGCCAAGTTGTGTGAAGAGCTCTTACAGTAACCTATTGATTACTTGCACAGCAGTTGCTTCAATGAAGTACTTAGTTTTCCTCTCATATTTGAGGAATACAGTACACTGCTTTGAGAGGGTGACAAAGTAGTTTTAGTGAAACTCGTTTGCATATTTACAAGGGTGCCCTCTGTGACCACGTTAAGTATGGCTTGCACTTTTTCAAGACAATGCTGCTGAGTTGACTGATTTTTAAAAGTACAAGAACAGGGAAAAATCAATAGTCTAAATGACTTGTTTAATATATTAGTTAAAGGAAGGAAACCTAGAATGCTTTTATTCTGAAATACTGTGCTATGAGCAGTGATAACTGGCTGTACTGCTGCTGTTGTACATGCAAAATGAGTCTCAGTTCCTTCACTGGTTTAGGTTGTAAACTGAAACCTTGCAAACTGACTACCTTTAGTTTCTTGGGGATAAAATATTCAGCATTAACAATTCAGCATTAACTCAGGACAGCAATAAATGGCTTAATTTTAAAAAGACCAGGTATGTGTTTTCTGTCTTTCCCTCCCCTTCATAGTAGTGAATATCTATGATACCCAGACCTGAGGAAAATGGAGGTGGTTTTCCCCCCCCCTTTTTCCCCCCCAAGGCTATATATTGTGCTGACCTAGGAATAAGGATGGGGAATCCAATGTTAGCCTGGATAAATGGAAAGAGGTGTGAATCATGAGCATGTGCTTCAGTGAATCATGCCTGTTATGAGGTCCATCTTTTCTTCCCTCCTTGAATAACAAAATTAAGTTGAGATGAAGTGTTGAGAAACATTTACTGAAAAGAGGAAATGTAGGAGGATGGGCAATGAGACACTGAGCTGTGATTTTTAGGAAGTAAAAGGAGAGTCACAAAAGAGAGTAAAGGTCAAAAGTTCTGGGAGAGGAATTGTGAATTTATAGAAGCACTGAAAGGTAAAGGAATATCAATCCTGAAGCATTCCCAGAAAATCTTTCCACCAGGGACCTTGGCAAGAACCATCCCAGTGTGAGGCACTGTACTAGAACCACCAAAGCCTCAATGGTAGAATAGCATTCCAGGCAAGGACCTCAGTGTACTCAGTTATTTGGCAATGTGAGTGAGAAGATGAGGTGGGGCAGGTGATGTTATGATGTAACACAAACACCTCAGGCAGAAGTTATATGTGTGAATGAGGCGGAGGAGTCAGCAGCATGAGTGTAAAAAGAAGTCTGTATATTAGCCTTGCATACATGTAGTTTTATTGGTGGATGGGGTGTTATCTGTAGCTGTATTTTCGGCCAGGTAGCTTGGAAGGGATAGCATTGCATGTGACCTTGGTAAGGAAGTGATTGTTCCGAACCTGGGGATGGGGGAGTGTGGTATAATGGAATAAGCAAATCTACCTATAATGAAGTTCCTGCCATCTGATGCTGGTTTGAAGTGCAGTGGGAAGGGTATGTTTGCAGTGTGGGCTGGTAGTGGGACTGCTGCAGAGGTAGCCTGCAATTTCATCTTCCATCAGTAACTGGGTAAAAGTAGTATAAGTTGCCAGCAACATGTTCAGCATAGGTTGGAGGGATTTTTGACAGGCTCATCCCCCACAAAGTTCAGTACCATTACACCCTGCTCTCAGCACTGAGTGGCTCCTCTTATATGGGCAAAAGCACTACCAGGCCATTGTTCAGTTTGCTTTCCTGTGAAAATGAATATACTTGTGAGCAGGAGGTTGTTGTAAGGTTTGCTAGCAATATGTGATCTAGATATCTAATTGCAGTGTCCAGCGTGGTGGTTACAGCTCATTAGCCCTGACATGGGCATGCTGGTGTAGTGATACAGGTACTAGGAGTTGGTGTTATGATGAAAGGGCCTCCATTAACTTGAGCTGTGTGTGTCAGCTGTTCAGAGACTGTTGTGCTGGCCTACAAAACCCGGATTGTGTCATGAAGGTGGTGTGCTGATCAAAGGCTGAGAGTAATAGTCTATGGTCTTTGTGAATACAAGTTTAATGCTAAAATATAAGCCTGATCTTCTTGCTAAGTCTGGTAACCTTAGGTTGCCTGACAAAGATTATAAATTACAAAAGCCATAAACCTTTATTTTGAGAGAAGTTGAAATTGTATTTCCAGGTATAATTTAGCAGTGTTATCACTCTTCCCCCTCTGTTTTTTAGGAAGTGGTTTATTGGCCAAAAAAACTGCTACTGTTGATTCAAGGGAGAGTAGATTACAACAGGAGGGCACGGAGAAGTGCAGGACTCATTTCTCTGTCAGTCTCACTTAGACTAGCTTAAAGTGACCATGAAGCTCTGACTGCTGCCTGGGGAAAGGAGGCCAAGCTGCTGTGCTTGCAAGTTCACTATTGGCAGAAGGTGGTGGCCTGATTGTTCCAAAGATGGCAGCATGGGCCTTTCTTGAGCTATGATGTGTGTTGGGTCTGCATGAATGAGCTATTTTCCACATTTCTTCATCCATAGTGTTTTTTCTTGTTATAACACATTGACCAAGGGATGAGTTCCCCTACCATGCTACCCCAGTGGCTAAAAGCAGCACTAAGATTGTGCAAAACTGGTGGAGGAAAGAAGTGCATTGGAAGCCCTGTTGAACACTGCACAGTGTGAATGAGTCCATTTTCAGGACAAAAATTGCTTCCCTTTATGGTAAAGAGACATTTAATGGAGTTTTATGCAGGCCTGTCTAGGATAGAATGCTTTGGCTTTCTCAACTGCTTGCACTGGGGGAGATTAAAGCTTATCAGCAAGGTTTGCTTTCAACAGTAGCCTTTTTTGATGTGGAAGGGTTGATTTGGATTGCTCACTTCCTAGAGTTCTCCTACAGGTCTGCCTAGAAGATTTTGGCTGTCAGACTCTTTTAAGATATGCATGAATGAGAGACTGTGTTGCTGTAGGGACGGTCACGACACAATAACGACCAAAAGTTTCCAAGGCAGAAAAAGCGTTTAATTTAACCGCACATCCCTTTTTATACACCAAAGTGTACATTTCGCTCATTGGCTTCATAAGGACAGCCCCATCATTTTCATTGATACAAAGCACCCAACATCACCACCGTGAGAAAGTGTCCACAGAAAGTTTAAACATAGATTATTTGTTCTATTTTTCAGCCGCAGGTGTCCTTTGTTTGTCTCTATTCACTCAGTTTCCATGTGAACAGCCTTGCTTTCCTTCTCTTCACAGATAAACGCGAATCTTATCAAATTCTTCTTCTGTTAGCTCCTTCTCTTGGTTCATAGACCAGCTGTTAACCCCTTCCACAAGACTGAGTCCTTAAGCTGTACATAGAAGGGTACTTTACCTCTTGGTTGTCTCCTGCTACAAAGGATCCTGCATGACCTCCAACACTAATTAAAGCATCTAGTTTCCTTCCTATCTTCTGCTGGTAGTGTTTATTGTACATGTTTATCCAAGCTTTTAAACTAAATACTTCACCTTGCTGAAATGAGGAAATTTCTTAGTCTGTTGTCTTTCCTGTTCCATTGTTGTGCTGCTAAGTCTTCTAAAATTAAATGCTTCCTTTCTGTCAAATTATATTTTAGGCTGATCACAGGTGTTTAATGTGATACTTTTGTGAACTGACCATGATTTCTGCAAGCTAGGTTTATTAAAGAAGTACCAGCTTGAACTCTTGTCTCCTTAGTGAATGAAGAGCAGTCAGGTATATCAGTCCTTCAGTTTTTATACCAATTAGTTTTTCATGGCTATCTTCCTTTTAATCCTTTCAGTTCTACCCCTACTTCCTCTTTGCTATTTTGAAGGCAAACAATTGGAGAAACTTGGTGTTCAGAGCAACATACTGAGCTAAATGCAGTTTTGTTGCTCACATGAAGCTAACAACTAGGAAAAAGAACAGTCCCCATGAGTAATGCAAAAGGTTCTTTAAACACAGTCAAATAAAACAAAAGCATTTTGTTTTGAAGCTCGGCTAAGCTATATTCAGTGTAAGAAGTACTCTCCCAGGAAGGCTGAAGGCTAATAGGACCTGAGTAAGGGGAGAGTAGCAGTACTTGTAAACTTCTTTTATCTTAATGAAATTCTTAAATTATTTCATCTGCTATTGGTAGATGTATGTACTTTAATTATTTTGCTTACACGAATCCACGATTGTGACACAGATTCAGGTTAGTCTAAAAAAAGTATTTTCAGTTACATTTTATTTGTAATCAAGTATGTTTTGTCTTTCATCTGGGGAAAACTTTTCTTTTGCCTGTGTCAAAAAGCATTTTTATTGGAAAGGCATTTAAGAGCCTGGGTATTTTGTGTCCTACAGTTAAGCGAGCTTCCTCAAACCTGCCAAACAAAACACAGTGAGATTGATGTTTTTTAGCAGAACAGACAGCTCATCACAACTCTGGGGTTGAGTAAAAAACCATCACCATAAAACAGAACTTACCTAATTCTTTGCTTACAAACTTGCTCAAAAGTTTGGAATTTTGCAGAACTGGTTAAGGATTCCTGACTTGTACTTGCCATCCTTTCCAAAGTCCTCCAGAAGCATTATGTAAATACCTTCACACCAGCTTAAGGTGAGAATGCTGTCTCTGGGTGCATGGCCAGAAGCTTCTTGCTGTAATTTCCTCTTTGGACCTTCATCTCGCACCTTCCTAAAAGACAGCATGTAAAATCCTATGGTTTACTCCCCAGTCTCTATTGGGAGACAATTTTGTTGTTGGAACAATTTTTGTAGAGTGATGAATGTGCCACTAGCTGTGCCTTTAAATAGTTTTTGTTGCTGCAATAGGTGTGAAGTTATACAAGGTTGTTTGACCTTGTTGAGAAGTCTAAAACAATGCTCAGGTTTTTAATTTTGAATATATGAGGAAGAGGTCATACTGGGTTCAGATAACTACTACTATTATAATTGTTTAGTTTTATCCACTTTGGTGTTATTTAAATTCAGGTCAGTGAGTTCCTTTCAGTTTCTGATGGGTTGACCTTGGCTGGCTTCCACGTGTCCACCAAAGCCTCTCTATCACTCCTCTCAGCAGCTGGACAGGAGAGAGAAAATATAATGAAAGGTTCAAGGGCAGGGAGAGATCACTCACCAATTACTGTCACAGGCAAAACAGACTTGACTTGGGGATATTAGTTTAATTTATTACCAATCAAATCAGAGCAGGATAATGAGATATAAAAAACAAATCTTAAAATACCCAAACTCACCAACCCCCTTTTCCCATGCTCATCTTCACTCCCAAGTTCTCTACCTCTTTCTCCTGAGCAGCACAGGGGAATGGGGATTGTGCTCAGTTAACCACACATTGTCTCTGCCGCTCCTTTCTTCTCACACTCTTTCCCTACTCCAGAATGGGGTCCCTCCCATGGGAGACAATCCTTCTCAAACTTCTCCAGTATGGGTCTTTTCCATGGGGTGCAGTCTTTCAGGAACAGACTGTTCCAGTTTGGGTCCTCCATGGGCGTCGCAGGTCCTGCCAGGAGCCTGCTCCAGCATGGGCTCTTCCATGGGGTCACAGGATCCTTCAGGGCACATCCACCTGCTCTGGCATGGGGCCCTCCATGGGCTGCAGAGTGGATCTCTGCTCCACCATGGGCTGCAGGGGAATCTCTGTTCTAGCACCTGGAGCACCTCCTACCCCTCTTTCTCCACTGACCTTGGTGTCTGTAGAGTTTTTGCTCTCATATATTCACTCCTTTCTCCCAGCTGTTGTTGTGCAGCAGTTTTTCCCCCTTCTTACCTCCATGGGCTGCAGAGTGGATCTCTGCTCCACCATGGGCTGCAGGGGAATCTCTGTTCTAGCCCCTGGAGCACCTCCTACCCCTCTTTCTCCACTGACCTTGGTGTCTGTAGAGTTTTTGCTCTCATATATTCACTCCTTTCTCCCAGCTGTTGTTGTGCAGCAGTTTTTCCCCCTTCTTAAATATATTATCACAGAGATGCTGCCACCATTGCTCATTGGCTTGGCTCTGGCCAGCAGTGGGTCTGTCTAGGAGCTGGCTGGCACTAGCTCTGTTGAATATGATTGAAGCTTCTGGCATCTTCTCACAGAAGCCACCCTTGTAGCACTCTCTTTTACCAAAACCTTGCCACAAAAATTCAAATACAGAGCTATGCTGTGCAGGTGGCAGATTTAGATCATCCAGCAGTATCTTTAAATGTATCCATCTTTAAAGATAAAATTGTGTGCAGACTAGGAGATGTGGCTCATGAAATCACTTTCACCACACATTTTTTGCTAAATGCACCCCAGAAGATCTTAAAATGCATCAAGTGCTTTGATAGACTTCCATCAAGTTTAATCTGTTATAGAATTAGAATGTGAATATTGGGTCTGTTTTAGCTCAGAATACTTGGGCAGAAACAACAGGCACAAAACTGACTACCCAGGAAAGCTGTTCGCTCACCCTCTCATGGGTCTCAGCTGGGCAAAGGAGAGGGAAAAAAAAAATAACAAAGGGCTCATAAACTGAGATGAGGACTGGGAAAAAACACTAAGGACAAAACAGGTTCAAATTTAAAGGTAAAAAGTAAATGTATTATTAACAGAGTCAGAAGAAGATAATGAGAAGTAAAATAAGCCTTTAAAACAGCCCCTCCTTTCCTACCAACAGCACAGGGAGACAGAGTGTGGGGGGTTTGGTCAGTTTGTCACCCGAGGTCTTTTTCTGCTCACTCAGGGAGAGGAGTCTTTTCTCTGCTCAGCTGTGGGGTCCCTCCCATGGGAGACAGTTCTCCGTGAACTTCTCCAGCATGGCTCCAATCTCACAAGCAGCAGTCCCACCAAAATTGCTGCAACGTGAGTCCCCCTCCCATGGGCAAACAGTCTTCCCTAAACTGCTGTGGTGTGTGTCACTTGTCCACGGGGTGCAGTCCTCTAAGGGTAGGCTGCTTGAGTTTGGAAGCAAGGGCCCTCTCTCTTCATTTGGATCTTCCACTGGATCACCGCTTTCTTTGGCATCCACCCACTCTGACGTGAGTACTTCTCTCATGGGCTGCAAGTGGATCTCTGCATGCTCTGTGGACCTCATGGGCTGGAGCACCTCACTTATGAGGAAAGCCTGAGGGACCTGTGCCTGTTTAGCCTGGAGCAACAAAGGTAAAAGCAAAACTCAACCCTGTGCTGTTTATTATGAACATGCCACAAACATTTGAGATTTAAACCTTATATTTGTAAGCAAAATGTGACATTCACCTCATTAGATGCAGTGGTTGTGAACTTTTTCAAATACTTCAACTTTTAATTGCTAAAAACTTGAAATACATTCCTGATGGTTGTAAGATTTTTAAGATCTTTTTGCATTCTAGTTATTCTGAATACAATTGGTGCATTCTGATTAAGCCTGCTTTAATTTGATGCATGTGGGGAGAGTGAAAGGAACTCAAAGGTGAAAAAGGCATCTGAAAGTTGTAATAACTTGAGTTAACTTGATCCTTTAGGAAAAAATGTGTTTCTTCAGAAAATGGAATGAAGTATGCATGTGCTATATCTTGTTCATCATTTGAAGTTTGCTATACCTGAAATAAAATATGAAACTTGGAATTGTACCATAATTGGCAGGGGTTTTTAGAGTGAAAAATATAGCTGGTGAAGAGAATCTGTGGCTTTTAATCAGTTCAGTGAAAGTTATGCTGTTCTCAAGCTGTTGACATCATTCAAAGTTGATATACATCTACCCTGTTAGACTTATATCGGCCTACCTAGTGTTTCACTTAAAGCAGGAACAGGATCTACCAGAAAACCTTCATTAACCCTATGTGCCAGTGGTGATTTTGCTGCTCCTCTTGCTAATGCTCTTGCATTTCACAATAGCACTTAGCAGGAGGATAGCCTATTTTTGGCACTCTGAGGTTAATTGCATTTATCATGCTGTTTACACAGACTAATTTTGAAGGCTATCACCAAATAAGTGTGGAAAGGAAAAAAAAATCTTTCTGAGTATATTGAAATACTTATGTGTTTTGGAGGCTTTTTTCCATTATAAATACAGAATCTACTTGCCAGCTTTCATTTTCTGCATGTAGTAATAGGTTTTCCATACATCTACCGCTGTTTATTGTTTGAACAGCTTACAAAACCTCAGGCTTTCCAGAGCTAAGGTGAGCTGGCCTCTGGGTGGAACAAGGACATTCAGTAAGGTGAAAAAGGTATGGGATTTTTTTTTTCCCCAGAAGCACAAGTGTAAAGGCAGCAGGCAACATGAGCTCAAATCAGAAACACGTCTGCAAACTTAATTGCCCTGATTGTGGTGTTACTGAAAAGCAAGAATTTATTTTTAACTTATTGTCTTTAAAGATGTTAACATTTAGCAAATAAAACTGTATGCTGCTTTTGGGGTTGTAAAAAAATGTTGTAATGCACAGAAAATAATTCTGTTAAAATAGAGGGAAGGACAAATTATGTGATTTGTCTTGTCGAGGAATGGAGGGGTCACTAGGGCTAAACTAGATTAATTAAACCCTGGAGCTCTTGGCTTTTCCTGAATTTGGCATTATGTGGTAGTGTTATGGAAATAGTCATTCAAGTAAGTGATCCCTGCTGTTAGTAAACCAGTATCTTGATGTGCTTGCTTTTGTAATACTCCTTCCACAGCCATAGTACCTCTTATTTTTCATGTTATTACTTAGATAAAGGAATGCTACTCATCTCCCCCTTTATTTGCCAAGGCAAACAGCTCCATTGCAGGGGATCAACACGAACAGGGCAACATTCTAGAGGCAGGGGAACCCCACGAAACACTGAGACCCATGTGGAGCTGGCAGCTTGTCCTAGATTAGCTTCTTCAGCATGAGTGGAGCCAGGAGTGACTGCTCCCAGTCTCATAAGGAGCCCCTAGGGAGTGGGAGCGACCAGGGCATGGCTCAGCAGTAGAAGACCCTTCCACTGGTGGCTGAGTGGGAGAATCGAAGTACACACAACCCAGAAACTTGGCACCAGTCTGTGACCGTCTGGGAGAAGCTAGCAGAGGCAGCAGACAAGCACAGTAGTTGGTGCAGAAGGGCACAGAGTCCCCATGATCCCCAGTCTCACTAGCATATGCTCCCTCAAGTATGGTTTTGACACATCACAGTGCTCATTCCCCTGTAGCTGCTGGAGTCACTGAACCAGTTGTGTCAGAGACTTCTACCCAGACAGACCTTCTGATGGTCTCAGGTTGTCAGAAGTGCCTGATGCCATGAGGCTGGGGCTGAATGTCATCTCTACTGCAGAAGGTGTGTTGCTGATGAGCTGTATCACCAGGTTAAGGAGTTACATGAGGAGGTCAAGCTGGCTGTGCAGCATTTGTGAGAATGAGCGAGAGATTGATATTCTCAGAGACTCTAGTCTCAGGAGTCTCAAACCTCCGTTGCAGTGGAGAGGCAGGTAGGCTCAGTACTATGTCAAGCACTTAGGCAAAGGTCTGTTGAACATGCAAGCTGGAAGCTGGTAACTGCCCATCCAAGGAGGAAGGCTTCTCCTAAAACTTAGAGTTGACAAATGGATTTATGTCTTGGTTTAAGACAATTAAGACAGCTATCTTATTATCCCCTAAGAACTGAATTCCCTGGGCAGGTCCCTCGACCTTACTTTGTTTGATAGAAAAATCCACTTGCAGGAGAATCTGGAATATTTTCTCCCCTTTCCCAAAAACTTTGTCTGCCATGTTCCCTCATACGATGATTTCATCAATGTACTGCAAGTGTTCTGAAGCCTTCCCTTTTTCCAGTGCAGTCTGGATCATTCCATGGCAGATAGTGGGACTGTGTTTCCACCCCTGGGGCAGTTGGTTCCTGGTGTACTGGACCCTCCTCCAAGTGAACATGAACTGTGGCCTGTACTCTGCTGCTGAAGGAAGGGAGAAAAACTCATTAGCAATATCAGTAGTGCCACCACTTTGTTGCTTTGGACTCCACACTGGAGTTCCAGCATGTCCAGTACAGCAGCACTCAGTGATGGTGTGACTTCATTCAAGCCACAATAATCTACAGTCGGTTTCCACTCTCTATTAGACTTACACACAGGCCATATAGGGCTACTGAAGGGTGAGCAAGTGTTGCTGACCACTCCCTGGCTCTCCAGTTCACGGATCATCTTGTGTATGGGAATCATGGAGTCTCAGTTTGTGCAGTATTGTCGATGATGCACTGTGGTGTAAATTGGTACCTGTTGTTCTTTGACTCTCAGCAGTTCTACAGCAGACGGGTCGTTTGAGAGACTAGGAAAGGTGTTCAACTGTCTGATGCCTTCTGTCTCCACAGCAGCTATCCCAAAAGCCCACCTGAGTCCTTTTGGGTCATTGAAATAACCACTCCTGAGGTAATCTATGCCAAAAATACATGGTGCCTCTGGACCAGTCATGATGGGGTGTTTGTACCACTCCTTCCTGGTCAAGCTCACCTCAGCTTCCAACAGAGTCAACTGCCGAGAATTCCCTGCCACTTCAGCAACGGAAACAGGTTCTGCCCCCACATGTCCCAATGGTATAAGAATACATTTTGCACCAGTGTCAACCAAAGCCTTCTATTTTTGTGGTTCTTATGTGCCAGGCTGTTG
>VYXF01009665.1:0-12028 GCA_013397295.1 Polioptila caerulea
TATATATATATATATAATTTTTTGTTTTGTTTTGATATTTATACACACGATGGGAAGTAAAGGAAAAGTGTCACATAACAGAGTCATGAAGAGTGTCTACATTAGGCATAAGATAATCTGTTTTCTTCTGGATGAGAACACACAAGGAAGTTGCCATGGAGAAAAAAGTTGCATCAGTTTAACAGTAATTATTTTATTTATTCCTTTAACCTCATTGTGAGGTTTTCTGAACCTCTTTAACCCAAGAAGGTGCTAGGAAAGGATAACCTATACTACATACAGAAGTCAGATGAGAAGGAAATATTGTGGCATATTGTGCTTTTAATATGAATATGAATTTTCATACACTATGTATGAAAATACCAATCTGTTAAATGCTTCATTGCACATTACAACATTGCAAAAAAAAAATCAAAATTCTTTTAAACTTGACAAAAATACTTAACAGCATGAAAACATTTTTTTTTTATATTTTGATTACTCTGCATATGAGGATTCATGTCTTAAGATTTCATAGAATCCTAATAGCTAATGGTTTACAGCAGATAAATGTCCCTCCAGCCATTTTTTATTCTCATTTCTAAGAATCACAGATTCATTTTTTTTTTCCCTATGGAAGTCAAATTATGTGAAATGCTAGATAGCAGTGAAAAACTTTTTATTAATTCCATCATGGCAAGACCTAAAATTTCTCATGAGAAATGATGCAAATTTCTCCCTGCCTTGATTATTCACTCTGGGTCACACTAGAACAGCTATTGTTTTTGTGATATAAAATTTAATGTTTGGATACAAAGCTTTGGGTGTTTATTGGTTTCGGTTGATGGGTCAAATTTTTTTTGTTTTGTTTGGGGTTTCTTTATTTTCTTTCTTCAAAAAATCTGCCAGCTTCAGGTTGATATCTATCCAGTCAATAAAAGACAAGATATTTGATATAAGAATCAAATTTGGGAGAATATTTCTGCAGCTTCAGGAACATCTCTGGAGATGGATTCAGGTGTTGATTGTGAATTATTTGCCCTCCCTCAACAAAGCATAAGGAAAAGTTAAAAAGTACATTTGGGAAGAAGACATAGACACTACGAGACTGGTATTTCTGGAAAAAAAAAATGCAGGTGGTATAACAGCTCCATTAACAAAATGAGGTTGGTTAATGGAGTCAAAACAGGAGGCTTAGTCATTTTAGTCAATGAGTTTGTGTTTAAGAGATGAGTGCTAGGTTTATCTGCAGCATTTTGTTGTGAAAGGAACAGTAGCACCTGATGTGAAATTATATGAAAATTTAATTGAGAATTTTTAGTCAATTTTTGGGAGAATTTGCCCAAATTTAGTCACAGCTCAAAATCTTTACTCCTGCCTTATTTGTTTAAAGCTGTGATGGAAACTCAAAGTGACAGCGCTGTCAAAACACTGAGACACAATGCTACAGAGCACTGTGCTTCCGGGCCAGCAAACAAAACATCAGCTTCCAAGTGAAAAGGCATCAAAATATGGGGAAAAAAGCAACTCTACGCTGTGCATTATCACCACATAATTCTATAAAGCAGAACAGCACATTTGCTAAGGAAGGCAGGGGCAGAAGGGCATGTGTAAGGATGTTCTGTTCATAGTAGTGCCATAATCAGCAGTCTAATTTATTTATCTCTAAATTCCATGATGATGGGATCGGTATTGGTAGTAGCCTGCTATTAGTCTGAATGACTAGAAAGAAGAAAGAACTTCCCTCTTTGATACACATGTACATAAAACAAAGTTAGAAAATCATGAAGACCAAGAGTGTACTTCTTACACACAAATGAAAGTAAGACAAGATGTAAAGGCTTTGAAATCATATTTAACGCTGTAGCAGCTCTGTTCCTGCATCATAAAACTCAACAATTGAAAGGATACAAAGAAGCTTGGTCTCTTTGTTTTCTGTTGCAATTCAGACCTTTCACACCTTGCAGGGCTGTTCTCGGGCAATAGTGTGTAGATTTACCTGCAGAAAGAGGCAACACCTCACTTCTCCTTTGTATGAAAACTCAGGAGGAAACTGCAAAATGAATGAACCATGGAAAACATCAGATTACCTCCTTCTATCCTCCTATCTGCTCCAGTCGAGTCTCCACAGCAGCTTCCGTCTCTAGGGCTGAAGATGTTGGTGGGAAGGAGGATGAGAATCAGCAGAGAAATGACCCAGAAGGAGCACAGCTCGTGTGACTTCATGGTCAAACATCGTGGGTTTTAGATTTACACAGGTGCACTTCATGTGAAACATTCAATTTCATTAGAGAGGGGCAGTGAGTCAAGATATTCTTAGTGACACAAATGTATAGAAAAAGTTTTTCTCAAAGATCTATGTGGCTTCTATAAAATCCTTCTGGTGTGTCTGGACAGAGGAGGGCTTGTTAGCCTGTGAGGCAGGACATGAGGTCTAGGAGTCCATCCTCTGGAAATTGGAACAAAACTTGGTATTTCTCCATTAATTTGACAGAAGACCAAATCTACTCCCATCAGAAGCCCCAGACTAGCTTTGCTTCCACTCACATATGCAAGGACATATAAAATCTTCATTGAAAATATGCTATAATAAAGTTTCCTTATTACTGCCATTTATATGTAACTTTTTTTACTACTGTAGGTAACTAATGTATTTTTAATAAGTGTGCAACAAGGAACTTTAACAAAGACCAAGTCACTGAACTGTCAAGGGATTAAAAAACAACCCCACAGAACAACACAGAAGAAGAGAGCCCAATTAGAGTTTAAGCCTAAAAAGAGTTTAAGCCTAAATGGAAGTGCTAATCTGGGTATATTAGGAGAATTATAGCCATAGAATAAATTTTCATACAGACCACTAAATAAGACAAACCCCTGGTGTTGCAGAAGCACTGTTATGAACGTGCTGATCAGTCCCCTGATGAGATGCCAGAAGGAAAAGGGGAGAACTGTTTGCCTCCTGCACCTTCTCCTTCAATGACATAAGGTAAGGCAATCAACCCCTTTGTTGGCTTCATTGCCTCTGCTACAACCATTTCACAACACAAAGGTGTCAATAAGGCAATGACATATTTTCCTGCCATCCTCTTGCAGCAAATACATTAGCCCACAGTGGAGATTAAGCTTTAGAGACCTGGTGATCAGCACATTCTGAAAAAACTGACAGTAGAAAACAAGCAACCCATCATGAAAGTGAGTAACACTGCAATCCTACTGATGGTTCATTATGAAGGTTTTCTCCTAAAATTTTTGCTCCTCGCTAGCAACAAAAGTGCAGAAAATTCTACAGATGTATCTTAGTTATACAAAAAATAGACCAGGGTTTTATTTAAAAATAAATGTTTTGCTGCATGATTTCTGAAAGAAAGCATAACCAAAAAGAATCACCTCAGTTTTCCAAAACTGAGCCAATTCTTTTGGCTGGTACAAAGACTTGCTAAGTTTGCAAATGCTAGTGATGAACAAGGCGCTGCAGACCATCAACAACCCAACTGCTATGGTGTCTGGGACTACTTGGCATGCTTCATGTTCAGAAGTCTTAGTGATTTTACATGACACAAGACTTTTGCCTGTTATATGATACGATTTTCCTGCTTCCATGTTTTATGTTCTTTATGTGACTTTCCACATCTGGAACGCAAAGGAAACAGCCTTAGTGCTGAACTGCACTGTGAAACCAAAGTATGAAAAATTTGAATTTTCGCTCTGACCTTTCTTTGTGCTTCTTTGTTCATGGCTCCGATCAGCACTTTTATTTGAGAAGCAAACATTGTTATAAACACCACCTCTTCTCTTATTCCAGAGGTCAGCTTAAACCTGGCCTACAGATCTTCATGATAGACATCCACATAGCATCAATTAGCAGAGTTAAGAAATCCTTAGAGTTTGGCTGGTTCGCACAAATTGAGAGCATAATTGTACAATTTTTCAAGCAAGGTATCTGCAAATAAATTTAATGAGAGTCATGACTAAATAATGTCATGGAACCTCCAGCACTTAATAAGAGCACTTAATGACACATCAAGACTTTCTTTTTGCTGTTTTACTTAGAATTTTTTAGGGTTATGCAACACCGTTGTTCCTTATCTGACTACATCTACAACAGTAATGAAATAAACATTACTTATCATTACAGAAATTTTCAAAGCCACACAAAATATAAAGCACTTCAAAAGTCTTCAGGGCTTTTGCCAGTTCCATCCCTGCACACTTTTCATATCGTCTTTGAGGACTGATCAATATTCTAGCATGGAATTCACCTCACTAAGGCACAAGCGTCCAAAACTCTGATGTTTGAACTAGCAGCCTGGACTCCCTTCAGAGAAACATTGCCAATTTAGAAAGGAATTGAGACATTTTACATTGATCTGAAATTAGGAAGTAGACTCACCACTCTCTATTGGCTGAGGAAGAAGATTAGCCTTTCACCAGCCTGGATTCAGGACTAGATTTTCAGGATGATGAGACTTGATTAATAAACCCCATTCATTCAGTTTGGAATGATTCACAAAAGCATATCTATTTTCCTTTTTTCTTCTCTCCCACATTCAGCATATGACATGTTAGCACCTTTCAGTGCTTTAGAAGAAAATATATCTTTGACACAAAAGATGCAAAGCCTTTGAGCTTCTCTGCCAGAGGAAGAGGGAAGTTGAGCTCAAAAACCCGGCTGATGTCCCACGATCTGGCAATAGCACAGTATTTGTTAGCTGATGTTAAGAAGTGGACTTCATCCCACATTAGAAAGGAGAAATAACTCTACACTCTGTGCTAAACTGACCTGAGGGAAAATTCCTATTAACAGGATATAAAACCAAGAAGTCTACTTGTATTATAAAAACAGAGTAATGTAACTTGTTCCAGGGGCACTGTTTGCTCACACAGCTCACAGGACAATGAGGCTTTATTCCTCATTGTGGCATCATTGCTGTAATGAAAGTAAGAAATAAATGCAATAAAAACACCCCAAAAGGCAGAATAACGCCTGCCTTAAAACTCATAAGATTAATAAAACAAGGATTGATTTCAAGAAAGGAGATTAACCTGCTGAAGAAAAATACAGTAAGCTCTGACACAGAAAATGCTCCCGATGATCCCCATGGTAGTTTTGCTTGAGTAGGGAATGTTGGGCTCAGACTGTGAGTGAATACTGGCAGTCTGTGCTATTTAGCTGGCAAGGTTTAAACACAAAACAGCCATCCGTGGGGAGAAAGAATGGAGGGAAAGGACAACACTTTGGTTCCCTGGATAGCAGACCTGGATGCCCGGCAGAGAAAAAGCAGGAGATGACAGATGAAGGACAAACATGTAGGAGTAGCATGGGATCTGTGGCAGTATGTGAGAGGACTGCAGACTGCATTCAGTTATACAGTGCTAAAAAGGATATGTACAGTAATTGTCACTGTGCACAAAATGGTGCCATCCAACTGTGCACAAAATGGTGCCATCCATCTCAGCCTTTCAGTACTTAGGATACCCATTTGGTGCGTCCCAAACAGTTTCTGGTGTTTCGGCAGCTGCTTCAGCTAGGACAGCAGCATCACTCCAAGGAAGCCACACCTCTACATGAGCAGAACTTCAGGAGTAAGCAAAGCCCATAGCAAAAAACTGCTTCCTATTGCCACCTGGACTCTGAAGGTGATTACAGTTACACTGCAGAACAGAGAGCTCAGATTCCTTGAGGAAGCCCTTTCATTATGATTGCTAAGTGCTGCAATGTAGTTCATCTCACTCCTTAGTAAGTTTTACTGGCTTAGGCTCAGCATTTTATTAACATTGCTATGATGCCTGCTGACTGGAGCAATTTTGTGTCTGGACAGTTCAGCATGCTCCTGGCTCCACGAACAGGAGTGTTTCTGAATGCCTAAATTACATTAATTGTATTTTGGGTACAAATAGGCTGGTTTGGATCTAGCTGTAAATAGATAGCTCAAGGTTACATGCTAAGCCAAAGCTGAGAATTGTCTTCCCCCTCTCCATGTCCAGCCCTAGGCTATACTCTGATCTGTTAGTAGGTTATGCATATTCATGTTTTCATAGCCTCAGGAACCAGGACCTTGTACAAGGCCTCAGACATAGACAAAAATCTTCTCTTGGTGGAAAGCAACACAAAGCGATAGAGCAGAAAGGCAGACCATATGCTAAAGAGAGGATGAAGCCAAGGGAGGCTCCCAGACATCTCTCAAGGACCTCCAGCGAGCTTGAAAGCTGTTTCTTCTGCAGAACTTCTTGCCTGCAGATATGCTGTTTGCCCTTTGAAGGATGAATTCTCCCTCCAGCACAGAGAGCCTGGTAGTGTGCGGAAGGTATGACTTTCCTCTCTCCTTGCAGCACCTTAGTTCCATCTGTAACCTCGTGGGGCTATACTCCCTCCAGGCTATAGAACTGCCACATTAGGATCCTGAAAGGGTCCAACTTCTGCTCAAAGCATCTCCCTGGTGCACATGCTGAAGTACCATGTACAAAGACTAAGCTCTACATATGTGTAGCCCGACAGCCTAAAAGTAATTGGCAACCCAGTTATTTAATTGGATTTTCCTCCTTTCTTTCCTTCACAGACACTTATTCTTACCTTTGGATTTTTCATATTAATGTAACAGCATCAAGCAGAATGCAGTGGATCCATTGTCTGAGCCTCCAACACAAATTTAATTCATCAAAACACCAGCAAAAGACTACAGGTCCAATTCTTATAAATTACATTCAAAACCTTAATGAAGGTGTCATTCACCTCTATTACTATTATAATAATACAATAAGAACCCTGTATGCTTTAAAGTCTGTATATTCCTAAGCATAGTAAAGACTGCCTGTATATGGGCTTTAACAAGCAAATAGAAAATTATCAATCAAACTTTTACAAAACAAGGTGAAAGGGTTTCTTCTTTTTTTTTTTCAATACAGTGTTTTGGCAAAAAACCCCACCAACTTTCATGGAACATTTTTGATTCTGAAAACTTTCCATGCACACATGCACAAAAACAAACAGGCTGCATGCACCTTTGATAGTCAAAACTGAGTTTCCAAGTTAAATCTCTTCACCAAAATGGAACATAAAATCCAAAATGTCTTCTGCAGAGCCTGACCAGATCTTCACAAAGCTTGTCAAGTCTTGGTACACAATACCTTTGCAGACAGAGTTGCCTAATTTGGACCCGGTTTGATGAATCTTTTAAAGTAGGACTGATTCTCTGTTGGATGAAGTTATGGGTGTCATGATGATGTATGATGGAAACAATACCTTCAGTGAGTTTGTACCATTCTCATTAGAGGGTTGCCAAAACTCACAGATAACAGCCAACTCATAAACCAGCCCCACGTTTACTGTTCTGATACTCTGGTAGCCGTCATGCAATGCAAGGATCAGACACAACAAATACTGGAGGAGGTTACTTTAAAACAGAATCAATCCGCTTTTCATCTTAGTCTTGCAGTTTTTCTAGCAGATTATTCACACAATTGTCCAGCATTGTCACACTGAGCATAATTCACTCATCCTGAGGACTATAAAGTGCAACTGGGGAAAATCGACTGACAGTGATTCATGTAAGGAAACCAATATATGTGATACAAATGTGCTTGAGGGGTATCCAGTTGACTATCTTTGTTTGCTTCACTTTCCTTTTTTGATTGAACAGTCCAAACAGATGTTCTTTATACTCTTTTTTTTTTTTTGTTATTTTTCCATGTAAGGCCTAACCCTATCCATTTGAAATCTTGTATATTTTGTAAACTGAGGCATCATCAACAACAGTTGCATACTGCAATTCCACACAGGGAAATCCAGGCAAAATAAAACAGCCACTCTCCTCCCCTGAAATAATTAGAAGAATCCTAGTCCTAGAGAGTCAGACGAGAAGTGATTTTGGTTCAGAAGATACCGTAATTACCCAGCGAAAAAAAAAAAACAACTATCTAAAGAAATAAAATACATACAGAGTATATTTAGAAAGTCTTATAATTGCTTTTATTTATTTTAAGGATCAGAGGACTTGAGAACTAGGGAATTCCGTTTTCTGTTTCATTGCTGCTGTGTCCCTAGGCCCCAGGCACAGGGAGAACCAAAGTTGTATTAAGTGCCCTGGACAACACCGCCCATTTATATGTTCCAGATAGAAAAGACAGCATCTTAATTTCTGCCCTCCAAACATCACAATGATGTGCCTGGAGAAGGGTGCTGACTGCTGGATGTGGAAAGGGTTAATACAGATTCCTGAAGGAAATAGGTAGCTATGTTTCTAGCACCAGAAGAGTGAAACAGTCTTTATTCTCTCTGTGACCCTGCACTGCCAGCTGCAAGCCTTGCACAGGCACAGGTTATTACATGGCACTTGAGGAATGCAATAGCTCCCCTCCATTATTCTGATGAGGTTTTTCTTATTTTCCTTTTTTTCCGAGAGCACTGTGTCTTTCCCTGGGAATAAGTCACCAGGAGGGAGCTTTTTAATCTGTCACTCAGGGACTCATATAAGCAAGTACCTGTATAACAGGGTTTGTGGGATCTGGGAAGATTGAGTTCTTCAGTCAAGACTTGAAGGTGTGACCTCCTGATTTAGAAGACAGAGTGCTACTTCTGGAGTTTACCACTTCCACCATCCTCCCCATCTGTTTTTGTCAAGCTCAAGAATTGTGCTGCCAGTGGAAAAAGCTTCAGTTCTTAATGAAATCAGAAGTGCTGGGAATTAAATCTGTGCTTTCTGAAAGATCATCAGTACTCTCTTTTAACCCTTTTTCTTTCCCATTTTTTTTCAGATTCCTTTTCTTTTTCTCTGTTAAAAACTTATGGACAATAACTTTTCTTTTTTTTTTTCAATCCACTTGTAATACTCGTTTACAAGGATGATCTCTGGTATTCCAATATATTTTTTTTTATTACTGTTCTTCATTATAATGCCAGACAAAAGTGTGAAACAGACAAGCAGACAAACATATTGCTCAAGCAAAAACTCAGTAAACCACAAGAGACAACTACGGAGAAAAGATACAAATACTGATTCTGTTGGAACAAATCTGGAAAACAAATGAAAGTGTAAGCACCAAATTTTCAAGTGATAAATAATGGTTTGAATCTACGGCAAAGGATACATTACTCAATTTACTTCTAGGCTTACTTCCAGCTGTGTGGTAAGATGACCCTGACTGGACACAAGGTTCCCAACAAAGCCACTCTGTTATTTCCCTTCTCAATTGGGCAGGAGAGAGAAGATATAACAAAAGGTTCCTGGGTCAAGATAAGGACAAAGAAGGGTCTCTCACCAGTTACCAACATGGGCAAAATGGACTCAGCTTGAGGAAATTGGTTTGTTTCCAAGAAAATCAGAATAGGATAATGATAATAAAACCCAATTCTTAAACATACTCCCTTCTTCCCCTCCCCACTCCTCTTTCTTGACTCAAATTTACTCCCTCCTTTCTCAACCTCCTGCTCCCCAGTGGTACATGGGGGATGGGGAAAAGGGCTGTGGTCAGTTCATCACGTGTCTGTGCCACTCCTTCCTCCACAGAGCCTGGACTCCTCACCCCCTTCCCCTGCTCCAGCATGGCATCACTCCCATGGGAGACAGTCCTGCATGAACAGCTCCAGTGCTCCAGGGTCCTTGCCATGGGGTCAGTCCTTCAGGAAAAGACATTCCAGTGAGGGTCCCCTACAGGTCCTGTAGGTCCTGCCAGGATCCTGCTCCAGCAAAGGCATCCTGTGGGGTCACAGCCTCCTTTGGGCATCCCCCTGCTCCAGCCTGGGCTGCCCCAGGGGCTGAGTTGGATCTCTGCTCCCCCCTGCCCTCCCTGTGCTGCAGGGGCACAGCTGCCTCCCCATGGGCTGCTGCAGGGGCTGCAGGGGAATCTGAGCTCCAGCACCTGGAGCAGCTCCTGCCCCTCCTTCTGCACTGCCCTGGGTGTCTGCAGGGCTGCTCCTCAGACATCCTCACTCCCCTGTCCAGCTGCAGCTGGTGTGTAGCAGTTTTTTTTTCCTGCTTTCTGTTATCCCAGAGGTGCCACCACTGTCACTCAGGGGCTCAGCCTTGGCCAGTGGGGATCCATCCTGGATCCAGCTGTCACTGGCTCTGCTGGACAAGGGGGAAGCAGGCAGCAGCTTCTCACAGAATCCAGCTCTCTAACCCCCCAACATCTTGTCATGCAAAACCAATGCAAGCCGAAATAAGAACATGAAAACTGGAGGCTCCAGGCTTTGGAACTGATAGTATAAAGAGCCATAGCCTCAACATACATCACCTGCCACGGCAGTACACCTGTCTACAGAATTTGAGGTATTTGTCATTATTCTTAATAGAGGAAGATAAAAATTCTTTATAAAGATATTTGGCCTTTTGATCATCCTCTTCTTTTTTTCCATTGTATCTTTTCCTTTCTTTTTTTTTCTGTTTGTTTGTATTTTTATTCTTTTTTTGTTTGTCTGTTTGGTTTGATTTGTTTTTTAATTAAGAGAATGCAGATAGTACCACGGCTGCACCCAGGACTGAGGAGTTAGAGCTGTCTTGTGGACAGAGCACAGGACAGATGATTAAATTTGTCTTCCTGTCTCCTAATTCTCTGTGTGGCTTCAGGCAACTATCTTCTCTATCATTCAACTTCTCCATCTCTGAAATAAGAAATGATCATGAGCATATTTGTAATATTTATTGATATTAAGACTTATTGTGAATCTACTGTTTGGGTGTTATTATTGTGTTCATTATTGTTAATAGTAGCATTATTATTATTATTTTGCTTCTGCACTGGTGAGAATAGCTTAAAGCATATACCACTGTGCTGGGATCTACAACTTGCAATGGAAAAGCCTGAAAGATAACCTTGCCACTAACAAGGTAAAAATTAGAACACCAAGCAACTCAATAGCTTGCCTCACTGATAACAAGGCTTTCAAATATCCTGAGCCAGATTCTGTTCTCAGCGAGATGAGTGAAAATCTGAGGGGTCCTGCTGAGGTCCACAGGACTATAGGGAAATTACTGAAAATCAGAATTTGGCCCGGTGGTACTTAAAATAAGCGTGCTCACTCTGAAGGGTCTGATATGCGTTGGTGCTCAGTGTGCTACACAGGGAAGGAAAAACAACAGAGACACACACACGCTAATTAAAACTGCAGATGTGACTTGGTGGCTAGATTAAATAACACCTCTGGAAAGAGGGAGCGCTGCCAGCTATAAAAGCAGAAAGCTCCTCAATTAAATTTCTCAAAGGGCTGTTGCTGATCTAATTTCTCCTAATTCCTAGAAGCAGAACTGATAACCCTCTGTTTCCGGATGATGTCTGTCAGTTAAACACTGACCCATACCTTCACCCAAGTGCACTTTGACTTTTTCTCCTCAGAGTTTGCCCAGTCGCTCAGGTAGATATTTTAAAAGGTTTCTTAAACACTCCTATTTTCTCTTGCTTGGGTGAAAATAGAGCAGGCAGTGCACATGTGGGACTGAGGCTACGAGAATAGCTCATTTTCAGCCCTTTTCAGTCACAGAGTGAGTATGGAAAGCCTGAGTTAGACAGGACAATAGCTATCAATGCAGATGGAAAAAACATGTGTCATGTCTATGCGTGCTAAAGTCAGATCTTCACAGTGCTTCTAATCTCACAGGCAAAATCAGTCCTATTTCCACTAAACCTGGCTAGCTGGCTTGCAAGTTACTTACAGTGCCACCAAAAAAGCATTAAAATTTTCTTTTGGGTTACAGCAGCGGCTGAGGACTTTAAAAATTCACATCAGTGCGAAGGAAGAAAAGAAATAGCTCGCCAAAAACTCTGCAAACGGAAAACTGAAAATGAAATAAAGCTAAGCCTCTCAGCCTGGCTTATCATTGCTGGAGACGATGTCTCCTGTGGCTGCTATTCCTACAACAGCTGCTGTGTGGCATTGCTCCCCTTCAGATGGAAAGGAAACAGTGCTCAACACAGTGAGTCAACAGCGCTGGCTGTAGCGCTTTTCTTCCAGACAGCCCTATTCCCTGTCCTCGTAACAAACTGTTCTAATTGTTATGTTGACTATTATGGCTAAAATTGCAATGCTCTGTTGTTCAATTTTTTCTTTTTTTTTTTT
>VYXF01009665.1:12109-23217 GCA_013397295.1 Polioptila caerulea
AAAAAAAAAGAAATGCCTTGAAAAATAATCTGCTAGCTATAAAATCTATTATGAAATATATTTCAATTAAAAGGCTACATAATTTATATGCATAAGCTTTTCTTCTGTCAAGTTTATATTTTTGTTGTCTTGTCATAATGCCCTGAAGTAACTACTTTTGAATTTTAAACTTTATCATTTATCTTAGCAATCATGCTGTGAAGATAAATATCCCTTGAGGAAGATACACAATTGGATCTTGTATACTAGTAAGTTAGGCTTTGTACCAGTTATTACTGCACTAGGAAGCATGGGGGTTCAGTAACAACCATTAGCATTTAGAGATACTCTCTTTATGTTCAGTGTATTGTACATGCACCAGTTAATTAAAGCCATGCAATGGTTGTGATCCTGAAGCTCAGCTCTGGGATCCTTGGAAAACATTTGGGTGGCATAAAAGGGTCGTAAATGAGTTTAAAATGTTCATTAAAATTTCCCCTGGTGCTAAACTTTCTGTAGGAGTCTTTTTCTTAGGTCTCTTGTAGCACAGGGGATATGGAAGGAGCATGGCTGAGAGCTCCTATGGTAAAGCAATACTTTAGAGCAACAGTAGAAGCTCCTGAAATGGAGGGTACACTTCATCTTTTCATCAGTTTAAACAGTTTCTTAATCCATTTACATGGTCAGTGTGAATGAAAACAGTTCACTGGAAAATCACCTTTTTTGTGTTGTTGTTTGTTTTTTTTTCTTCTTTGTTGCTGTTGTTATGGAGTTTTGGGGTGGGGGTTTTTTGGGTTTTTTTTGTTTTTTTTGTGTGTGAACAGGATTCTTTTCAGCTGGCTCAGTACTTTGATCTGATCAACTCAGTGGCCGTGTGGAGATGCTTGGGGCCAGCACAACAAGGGAACAGATTGAGAAGAAAATTTCTTGGGACAAGAGAAAGGTGAGGACAGTCACACAAGTGAGTATTCAGCTGTCGCACACCTCAGTTTCAGGTTGGTAATTATGTCAGGTGTTTAACTTAAGAAAGAGCCTGGTCACCTTTAAGCTAATCTAAGACTGCACCGCTATGAAAGCAGACAGCTCTCCCCTGTGACACAGCACCAGCACTCAGATGGCCTTGTGGGTAGCCAGACCTTACTGAAAAATCCAGGGAAAAAAAAAAAAAAAAGAAGAAGAAATATGATAGTACTGACATGGGGAGGAGGTATTAATAGAGATTTAGGAATAGAGTAAAATATGTGTTTGTGTTTTCCTGATACGTGCAAAGATAGGGAATAGCTGAAACTGATGGTGAAACTGCTCTGGTAGACTTACTCTAGGTTGGTCTTTGAAGGAGTCTTTCACTTTACTGACCACTGAAAACATAAGTGGCCATTAGACCACCAAAATAAAAATTAAATTATATTTTAAATAAAAATTAGAAACCATAAGGACCTCTGAGGTAATGCTCAGGGTCCTAGAAATTAACCTGATTTCCCAGCACATGACTTACATAATTCTCTGAAAGAGGGTCTCTGCTGGGAGTGGTCCTGAAGCTTCTCTGACTTACATGGGAATAATCTGTCCCCCTAATTTGGAAGAGAGCCTGTGACTACTGGGAAGGTGGCCACTCAACACACAAGCATGTGAGCCACAAGCTGGTCCCAGTGTCTCCCTGCTGGCTGCTCTCCTCCCACTTTGCCTGCCAGCCTGCAAGGAGTCACTGTGGAGGTTATTTATCTCTACAGTGAGGACTTGCTTTCAGGCTTAGTCTTATTGAATTCAATGTTGGCTATACTGCTTGTTTTGTAACCTGAACATCTCATACTCTTCTTTGCCAAGTTGCACGAAAGCCAAGAAGGTATCAGGACCCCATAACATCTCAGAGAGTGTCATAACCTTTGTCCTGTGTTGTTATTGCCTTTAGGCTTCATAAGAGGTGAGGATCCAGATTTATGATTCTTATGATTGTCAATATAAGTTCAAGAGTCTTCTTCCTTTTGTATTTTTTTTTTAATCTTGGTTCCTGACTTCCTACAGAAACAAAATGTTTGTGACCATGATCACTGCACCTGCCAGACATTTGGAGCTCTTAGCCTGTTTCAACTAACTAGGGAAGATGAGAATTTATATCTAATTTCTAAAGCATTTTTAGGATAAGTGAGGATCGGTTCCCAGAACAGCCTATCCATGAAAGGATGTTCTGCCAGGAAGGATGACAGATCAGTTGTCATCAGGTGTTACAGCCCAGCAGCCACCAAACAAATAGCTTTGGACCCATTTCTAATTACACTGATCTTGCACTATCTTATAGACTTTTAGGGTTATAGGTTGGCAAGAATATTCTGGGACAGTATGGGGACTTGTAGTTAGTTGCTGCAAAACAGGTTTCTGTAGTTCTGTTTCTAATGGATGTTAGATTTATTTCCTCTCTTATCCCTGTTGACTGCTGTCCTGATTGTGACAATCTTGTTTTTATATAACTAATCTAGAGATACTGCCCCAGTCAGCTGTTCGATGCACAGGGAGCAACTGTCTGTCCTCAGCATTTGATACATTCTTTTCCTGTCTCCATGAAAGCCTGAGAAAACAGACAAAAAAACCCTTAAAACTTGCCAGAACTGTGGCTCATCTCCCCCCCTGGCTCAGATAAGCTGGTGGGTAGAAGTATTATGTACTGTGTTTTGCAACTGACCAACTGCTCAACTCAGATTATTCAGAGGAAATTTCCTGAAATCCGACAGGCAAAAATACTCTGCCAGTGTACTACATACACACACAAATATACAGGTACAGAAGGTTTGACTTTCCTTTTCTAAAGGTAAATGCTGCCCTGATCAATTTAGACTGAGAGTTTAGGCAGTCTTACTTGCAGGTGAGATCTAGCCACCTAAATTTATTTACTAGCATTAATAAGTATTCCTAAATTCCCTAAAGTACAGTTCCTTTAGACCTTTTCTCTGCTAGTCCAGTTTTTCTTCTATGTCTCTCACTGTGACATCCTGGGCTGACATTTGTGATCACTGCTACCATCTCTTTAGCTTCACAGTATAGTCTTTGACCATCCTGGGGCTAAGTTTCAGGACAGTATGTGTTCTGTGGCACTTCACCAGCAGATAATACCTCTGGGTATGATGCACAGAGAAGATTGTCCCACCTCCCAGGACAGTAGGGCACATATACATTGTACTACCACCCTACTCTTCCCTATCAGGAGATTTGTCTGTCCCTTAAAGCATTCATTCACTGGAGCAGAAATTAGGAACTAGAAAAAAAAAATTATAAAAATTAAAATATAAATACATTTAAAAAATAGACTCATCTGTAGGGTAAATCAAATTAATTCTACTCAAGTCAAAATGCTATCCTGATATTCACTAGATGAGGGTTCATTTTATAATTTCTAGCAGCATAAGCAGCTGTGCTTCAGTTTTACCTGCAGCTTTTACAGAACACCAGCATTTTAAGCATGCTATAAAAGAGCAAACCACAGTGTAGCCATTGCTTCCTTGTAGTTGGTTGCTCATTTTAGACAGGAAGAAATCTGTTCTTTACAAAATATAATGGAAAAGATTACTAGCCACTAAATATATAGCAGCTGGAGGTGTCAGTTTGAATGCAACACAAAAATCAAAATACAAACATTTTAACAGGTTCTAGTGCAGAACCAAAATAAAAAACGAATTAGCAACGCACTTGTTCTATCCATACCGTATACTTCCATGTATTTTTATAAGTTAAGTATATTAAAAGAAAATAAAATGTGATGAATGCATAGAAAAAAAAGGATTCATTTTGTAATTGCAACCTAATCTCCCCCAAATCTCTGCAGGTTGTGGGGCACACCACTGAGCTGAAGTCATGTTGAAGAAACAGCTTAAAATTACTCACTCTCCCTGGTTTCTGGGTAGATTAAGTATTTGAGGGGAGAGGGAGAAAAGGGGGGGGTTTAGGACTTTTTGTCATTTTTTGCCCAAAACACAGAAAGGAACAGCTTCTAATGCTGCAAGCATCCTGTTTGAAAAGGTGACTTCAGAGTGCAGGACTACCTGGATTGATTTTCCCAGACATGGGAAGTGGCACTAGGTGGGCTGCGTGATCTCCAGACAGCTGTGCTCTTTCTTTGTGAAACGCTTTGAGATTTACGATTTCAAGCCACTGGTGCAAAGGAAAAAGACTTAGCAAAATTAAGAGAGAGAGAAATAAGTTTTCTATAGGATTTTTAAAGCAATCTGAACAATTCTATTTGCAAGGATATTATTCTCCCTTCAGATTTATCATATGATGCTAAAATTCTACAGAAGGGGTAGCATCCTTTATTAAATTAAGGGACTATTTAGAGTAATTTCTATAGAATCCAATTTAATTTCTATAAACCCCTATAGGTTTCAATTCTTTTCTGTTCTGTAGGATTTCTCCATAGGGACAGTTATTAGTGGCTGCAGGATTTGATTCACAGCAAAGTTGTTTTGTAGAAAGGAAAAATGGCTTCACTAGGAAAGATTTTAATGTAAAGCAGTGTCTGCTTTTGCAGGTAACAGCCCTAGGCTCTTCCTTTGGCCAAAATGGGGCTGGATATACCCACAGTGGTGAAATAAAACTATATAGGGATACAGTGAACTTTGCCCAAGTGACATTTGGAGAGTTCAGTCCTGAGAAATCTACTTGTTGTTTTTTATTTTTTTCCTTTTTCTGGGTATTTCCGAGGCAGCACAGCCATCAGCTGAACGGGAAGTCTGACCGGTTGTAGTGAGTAACTCAGGTATAAAAGCAAGTTCTTTTAAGGGGGAAATGGCTCCTTAATCTGCCATTTGGTGGAAGCTGGCAGTTTCTCAGCACCAAGTTGCATCCTATAGATCTACCTGTGACTGTGCAGCTTTTATTGCCCTCCCCATTACCTGACTGCTTGCCAACAATTTGAGGCTGCATTTTATGAGGCAACAATACACATGGGCTCTGGCAAAGTCGGCTAAGAACAACGTGAAGAGCAGAAGCAACTCAGCCAGCAGTGACAGTTCCTCTACCCCAGCTCAAATGACTAAGTGGATAGGAAAATCAGAATCACAGACTCTCTTAAACACTGAATCGCACTCTTGTGTCTAAAACACTTTGCAAACACATGTTCCCAGTTGCCTTTCCAGCACACTGTGGCCCTTTGAATCAACAGCAATGGGAAGGAGCGCAGACCCAGGGTTTCATTTTGCCAGCAGCCTGCAGCACGGATACCGTGCAAGCCGTACACACCTTAAGTTTTAGCGGTTGCCATGGCGATGAAAGGAGGCATTACAAAATGCACAAGCTGTTGAACATGTTGCGGGAGCTGAGAGGAAGGGCTAAGAATAAACTTTGGGCTAATTCTCCGTAACGGCGCGCTCCAAGCAGCTGCTGCTCGGCCAGCACCACCTCGCAGCATCGCATCCCAGTTAAGCAGCTCGCTAATACGAGGCAGATTGGAGCAGGAGGGTGTCGCCCCGCCGGGCACTCACGGGTCCTGGTACGCAGCACAACGGCTGCAAATGAATATTCTAAAGAAAGAAAGGGCTAATTTTGTTATGATGATTATTATTAGTATTTAATTCCTCATTTCCATGGGGCTGACAGATAGGATTGCACCAGCTGCCGGCATATGAATAATCCGTTTTTACTTTAATAATGTCTGCAAAAGTCCCCTCATCATGAAGGTTGTAGTGATGAGCTGGAACAATAGGAAAGGTGCCCCTGCAGCTGAGACAGGAGCAGGAGTTTTGAAGGGGAAGGAAGACAAATCTCACCCTTCACCATTCCTGTAGCTGTGTGTGCTCACTCCTGGAACCACAGAACAGAACCACAGAACTGAATCACTGAATGTACTGAGTGGGAAGGGACCCAAAATTACCACTGAGTTCCAACCCCTGTCTCTTCATAAAAAGAGGAGGCATGCCAGGGTCCTGGCCCCTAACACTGGGTCAACGAAAATTCCGGGGTGTTTTTGAGGCAGAGTAGTCCTGCCACCCAAAACGTCCTGACACAAAAAAATAGGACCGCATAGAGAGAGCCAGTAAATGCTCTGTTTGCTTCTTGTAGAACCTGGCCCAAAAGACAGTTTCTCATTTTCTGTACACCTCAAACCTGTGCCTCCACACTCACTGATCTGAGGCAGAATTTTTTAGCAAAGTCTTTTTTCTGCCTGACAAAAACCCACTAGATGGCAACATCCCTCATCCCCTTACCCAGCACTGCCAGAGCCGGATCCCTCTCAGTGCAGAGGGCTGAGTGTGTTGGGAGGAGGCAGATAAGACAGAGATCTTGGATGTTATCGTGTGCTGAGATTTCCAAAAATGCAAGCAGAAACAGATCAGCAGAAAATTAATTACCAAACTCAGCTTTAAATAGAAATGTAACCATCAATGGCAAAATGTGTGTTACCTGTGTCTGTTGAGGACACAGAGTTACTTCTGAGCACCTGTGCAGATTTCAGGCCCTGTAACTCAAACAACCCAGTTCATTAAGGATATAAAAACTACAAACCCCTACAAAATATTATCAACAAGCCTCTTCCCCTCTACTCTCACAGCCTTTTTCTACTGCCTTGTCTTTCTCTCAAGTATTGTCTTAAACTAATCTTGATTATAAACTTTTCATGTATATATCTGTTTATGTATCTGTAAAGTGCTCACCACATTTTGAGTATAACTTACAAGATTTCTCCAGGTTTCTTCGTGCACAGAGCCCACCCTATCAGTCTCAAATGTACGTGCATGTATACAAGTTCTTGAAGGCACTAGAAAAGCACCCAAAACCATACAGGGAAAATAAACCTGCTGCAGGAGTAGCAGATAAAAGAAAGAATAGGATGGAACTTAGAGGAATAACAAAACCATGGATATATATTTCCATGGAGTGTTATAGTGTTCCAGTATTAAAGATTAAAGGGGAGAGTAGGATAATATCACCATTTGATGTGACAGCTTATCATGAGGTAGAAAAGGTCAAGTTTTGAGTCTCCCATGTAGGTCAATATGTGGCACTTTACTCAGAGATATAACCCCAGCCCTGCCACAGGACCTGGTAATGATGACCTAATGGGTCACCTCTGATTTGGTGCTGAGAATGAGGCACTCAACACCATGGAACCCCTGGAGTGGGTCCTGCTTGACAAACTGATAACCTTTAATCTTCAGGTTTTATCCACCCTCTTAGTTTCAAAGGCAGGACAGATGCATCTCTCATGAGATCAGCATTTATTATTTTGGGTTGCATGTTTGTTCTCCCTTTCCCCAATACAGACTAGTTTTAATACTACTGTTATAGAATCTCCCTCTAGTTTGTTTCCTGCAGCATGAGTACATGAGGTTCAAACAAATTTGGCTTTTTAAAAGGATGGTAAAGGAAGGGAGCTCTGGGAAGGGATGCCATAACCTTCTCCACAGAAATTCAGGCTAGGAATGAGAAAGCTGTGAAAATCTATGAGATTTGACACATTGGCTTTTGTCTTTAAGCAAGGTCCTACTAGAAACGTCCCCTATTCTGTCCTCCCAAAATAGAAGGGAAGGGGAAGAGTGAGGTGAAGTTCATTAAACATGGATAACTAGAGTGTGACTGGTATACAAAGATTTGTAGCTAGATTGTCTGGAGTGCACTGCAGTGTAAGGAAGACCGTCCACACGACAGATAATACCCAGAGGAAATATCTGCAGGGCAACAAATACTGGAACTGTGCTTTTGTAATGGTTAAAGCTAATGCAATAAGAAGGCCCTCAGCTTCAGTAACTCATCCGTAACCCTCTGGTGTGGCTTGCTGCAGGTCTTACAAGGAGCTAGAGACTGGTGATGTCTTACCTCGTGCTGACCACTCCCATCTTTAATCAGCAGATGAAATCTGTGCCATGGCAAATCATAGACCTGCAGGAGCTCAGGACACTTTGGCAATGGATTCAGATCATTTTCCCCTAGCTATTTAAGAATGGTCACTAAGGACATATGTACACTGAATGGTGAGGGAAATTAACACAGCCACATATTGGTTATCCACACCTACGCCTGAAACGAACATGTTTCCAATTAAAAGTGAAAGAGACAATTGTTGAAGTCACTTTGGCAGTGAGAACTCTCCAGCTGCCTCTAGATTCCTGAATAAGTGAAATGTTTGACACAGAAGCATATGTTTTTGGCAACGTTGTTTAATCCATGTTTTAAAGAGAAAATTGAAATTCTACAAGGTGTGAAAAAAAAAAAAAGATCACTGGAACACTTTCTGTTTGGAGTGACAGAGACCATGTCACCCTTCTATTCCTGTTCTCTGTAGACTTTCATTTTGCAAGAACTGCCTTACAAATGAACAGAGAGGGAACATGCTGGGTAGGCACATAGCAGGAGAAAGTAGAGGTAGCAGCAGACTCCCAAAACAGTCACACTCTGCAAGATACTGAAAAAGGGCCTTGGAAGTAGAAATGCAATCTGAATTATAAAATCAGTGAAATCTCCTACAAGATAAGGCACATGTTTAAAAATTTGGTCTTTCTATTTGTTGTTAAAGCTGAAGTTGTTGGATGTAGATGGGGAAACACAACCTATAAATATAAGCTGGTGACAAGTTACAGTTTACTGGCATCCCACAGCTCTGCCTCCCAACTCAGCACCCAGCCTAGACTGTCTCTCACTTCAGCAAGCCAGAAACTTGGATAAGCTAAACTGAGTCATCTAGCACTATCTACTGCTACAAGCACGTAGCTCTGACTGAAAAAGGATGCAAAACACTGTGGCTGTATGTGCTTTTTGTGCACTTTCACAGGGTTTGGTTCTAGAAACCAACACTCAACTAACTTTCTTTATAAAGTCTGCTCTTAATGTGCCGAAATCTAAGCATTTTTCATATATCTAATATAACACTATTGAATAATTTGAATTTAATGCCACAAAAAAAACCTCCCAGAACAAAATCAAAACCAACCAAATAACTTTTTTTCAAGTAGCAGACAATAACAAAAGGAAAAAAAAAAAGCAAACAAATGCGAAAAGAATACAAAAACTGTAAAAACTTTGCACATATCACATTCTTCTGCCAAGGCCTCCTTAAAAAGAAGCATTTATTTCCCTTCTATGCTTTCTGTTTCTTATCCAGTCTTTGCCCCATTATAATGTGTTTTCCTTCGTATTCCATGACAGCTTAGTTTCCTTAACAGCTTTTTGTAAGAGAATTTCTCAAAAGCTTCTTGAAAGTCCTAATAGATTATGTCAGGCAGTTCTCCTTTATCCAATATTTATTTGACACTTTCAAAGAATTCTAGTAAATTAAAGAAGCTCGATTTTCCTTTACACAACACACAATTCTTTGTCTGTTACATATCATGCTTATCTAGGATTTTTTTATAATCCTACTTTTAATTATCATTGCAGTCCATTTGCTGAAGTAAGACTCACTGGTGTGTAATTCCCAGGATCATCCCTAATGTCTTTTTAAAAGACAGATAAGACATCTTCAGAGGATGATGTTAATGAGAGATTGTTTCATTTCTGTACAGCTCAACCACTTCATCCTTAGGTTTCCTCAGCATCTGGTCCAGGTGGCTTGTTACCCAGGTTGGAATCTAGCCAGGACAGAGGGGTTAACACCTCTACCCATGAGAAAAGTGTTTTGAAATCTTTAATGGCCAGATGCATCAAGAGCATCAACCTCTATGTATCTGCTGATATCCAGCTTTTCCAGGAGCATGGTACCCCATGCTGGGAAAATATCATGGCTGTCATCTGTGGACTCACAGGGCAGAATTTCCTTGCAGTTTTATAGACTACAAAACAGATAGAACCATTTCAGCCATTTGTATACAAATATGCAGCAATTAGACTGAATGAATGAAGCTCATTCCATAATTCCACTGAGCACTATAGTATCATGTAATCAGTTTATTCTACCTGCAACATAAAATTCTACTTAGTTACACAAGAGTACATTTTATCAATTATTGATTTATGAACATCCAAGGCTTTCTTCAGTCACCATTTATGCTCTTGGTTTTATCATCTCTGCTGTAGTGAGAGTAGTGTCATCCAGTGACATAGTCTATACTACTTAAAATTCCACATACTTCAGTAGATTACCCCATTAACCATTATGTTTTCCAGGCTGTATAGATTAAAGTAATTAAACTTGTCCTCAAAGACCTAGCTTCTTGATTATGGGATCATTCTACCGCCTGCAGCACATTTGAGGTGATTTGCAGTAATATTGTCTTTGGGAATTTAGTGACCATATTACACTGACAGCAGCGAGAACTGGTGGCCTTCGCAAAAATCCAAATTTCATCTGTGCCCCTAGAAGACATTTCACAGAGGCATGCTGGGGAAAGGCAGCAGCATTATGGGTGGCTAGATGGCTTTGGGAGACTGGAACTGGCCTGTGTTGTCCCCTAAACTGTTTACTGTTTTAGACTGTGATGAACTTGCAACTGTATTCTGGTTGGAAGTGAATGAAAGAGGTTTACAGAAGACTGTACATTGGCCCATGTGAAATGAGTTGGATAGCATCAGCAGAAAGAACAGGTGCCCATATCATACTTAAACCAAAGTATCCCACTCAATTCTCAGGATAATAACTTCAGCACCAAGGCCAAGGATGAAATGAGAATGGTGACTAAACTGCTTTTGCCTCCTGTAGAGGTTTCCCTTCAGGTCAAATGAATGCATGTTGGTCTGAAAATCTGAGGAAAGCTTCATGTTTTCTGACTATGCTTTATCTTTACTATGGATAAAAAGGAGATTTAAGAATGTCAGTCCTGCATCTTTCACTGGCATGAAATTTGCTAAAAAATGTGTAAAGGAGGAAAAAAAAAAAAAAAAAATGATGCTTGCAGACAGGCTGTGATACACTGTGGAGAAAATTTCAAAACCATTCCCTTTAGAAATAATTCATCTTGTGTGCCATATATTTTTCTCTTTTTTTCTGTACTTTTTCCTCCTTACAAAGGACTGGAAAACAGGATCCTTGATGCTTAAGAGTTAATCTGCTTTTGCTACCTATTCCTTACCTGCAGTCAATATTCCCCCTCTGTGACAACCATAGCTATGAATTTATTTATACAGAAGCAGTGCCCAGGGGCCCCAGTAGGGATCAGCATTTCATTTATAATATGCAGCAAAATATAGCAGAGTCCCATGTGACTTTTTTTCTT
>VYXF01009665.1:31200-52173 GCA_013397295.1 Polioptila caerulea
TTTTCCCCCATTCAAAAACCGAAAACCCCCCCAAAAAAAAAAAAAAAAAAGGCAAAAGAAGAAGAAAAATCTGTCCAGATCAAACTTTAAAAACATGAAGTTCTTTGCAAATTCTTACCAACTCTTAGTCGTTTTCAAGTAGTTTTAAACCACATCAAAATTAATTATAATGAGGTAATTGTGACATCTTATTATTCTTATTATTTGTATGAATAATTAATATAAAAAAAGAAAAATTATCCCAATAACAACCTGTTGACCATGAATTTCCCTTGGATTGATTGTTTCTGGCTTAATCCCTTGTTTCTTGTTGTCCCAGTACTCCTGCTCAACAGAGGCAGGTACTTAGTCACAAAACTGCTTCACTTGTTCCCATGGAAAAAAGCAGGATGTTCTCATTTGTCCATTGCAGGTGGTGGTTTGCAAAGATGCTTGAGGCATTTATGATGATTTAAGCATTTAAGATGATTTAGGCATTAAAAAGTTTGTCATAAACAGTTCAATTTCTAGTGAGCAAGGAAGTCAAAGGATGTGTACAAACAGGGTGGTAATGGATCTGACTAGAAAATCTGATTAATATAAGGAAATGTTATTCACATAATCAATCCCATTTTGTTAAAAAAAAAATCAGCTACTGAACTGTAATTACATTAAAGCAAAGAGAACTTTTCCACGATGGAACAATCAGAAAAGCTGATTTTCCAAATGAAACACTATACCAGCAGTGGTTTCACTGCTATTTTCAGAGAAAAAGGTAGTTGAGAACAGCATCAATAGAAATAAAACATATGGATGAAAAGAACCACCTTGTTTCCTCAGAATTAAATGCTCTGATAAGGTCTTTCTCTTTGTCAGAACTATAATTTTGTGTATAACGTAGATGTCTGGATAGTTAATACTGACTTTGGAAAAAGAGACATTTCAAAAGAAGTTAATTTCCTGGGGGGAAAAAAAAAAATCAGTGATGATTGGATTGCTCTTTTGAAATAGAGTTACAAATGTAGGCCTAGAAGTCCAAATGCTTAGGAAATTTTGTGCACCTGCCCCAGAATATTTGAAAGACCATGTCTGAAAATACAGCATAGGTGGAAAACAGTGGGACCTTTGGTTTTGTTTTGTTCAAATGGAGCCCTTTATCACTGTAATTTTTATTTCCCTCAAAAATGGCTCAGAAGTAGGTTAACTTTATAGGGGTGTAAGTGCATATGTATACATCTAAAATGTTAAGAATTTGAAAAAACAAAACAAAACAAAGGAAAAAAAAACAACAAGAAGACCCCCCAAAGGTCCCCCAAAAAATCCTGAAGAAGTAAATAGAAAAAGAATATATGGCATCATAAAGTAGACTCAACCAGTTACATGTCTTTTATTTTGTCCTATGCAGTCAAAATCCTTCCTATTTTTTGACCAGATACTGAAGAACTGTGGGAGATATAATTTAGTTATTCTTTCTTGTCCTGTCCTTCCTGGTGCCAATTGGAATTTTTCAACCCTCCCAATGTTTTAATCTCCATTCATAATGAACTCCTAGTCAGAAGAGAGTTCTCAGCACAAATTTCAGTGGTAAACAGATACAATGAGGATTCTGTGAGATGGAGTCGATTAGAGAAGAAAGGGAAGGAAGGCCTTGAGTCAGCCATATCTCCCTCTGGGTAAGCTGGCAAAAAATGAGTGCTTCAAATGAGTAACTTCAATTTGGTGATGCAAACTGATTTGATATGAAGGCTTCATTACCAAAATAAAATTGTCCTTGCTGATTTTTTCCAGTCAGAGGTAAGAAATTTTTGACATTTTTCCCCGATGTTTTTAAGGTGATAATTTCTTGCTGCTGCTGTTAGATAACAGAGCTGCTAGTCAAGTGTACGAAATGTCTGGTTTGAAGCTTTGCTATTCATGCTGAAGATGAACGTGTGGAGGGATTTTTAGTGTTAAGTGTCTGAAGTGCTCATCATTTTTCTTTAACACATATCAAAGAACACTGGAATTCATCATGAACAAAAAGACTGAGACTGATTTTGTCTGGTATGACTTAATTTTGCACTCTGTGCTACCAATGTTCCTCCATGCCCTCCACTTTCCTCTTTCTTTCCAGAAATAGTCACATGGCTCATAATCCTCTTTTCTGTGTTTGGTGACAATGGCCTTTGAATCTACAGAATCATTTCCTCTGCTTTTGAATAACTCATCTCCTCTGCTTTTGAATAATGTTTGTTGGCCAGATATTGTCTTTCTTGAGCTGAGTAATTTATTTTCTAGGAAACAGACATGTTTAATAGACAAACATTCCCACCCTCCCTCATCATTCAGTTCTGGAGCATTTTATTCACTCCTTTTGCCCACAGTACCTCCTGATTCAAATATGTATGACTGAAGAATATGTCTGACCTCACTTAAAAGCTCATAAAAGATCTGAATTTTTTTTTTGCTACTTCACAGTGAATTGCATGACTATTAAAATGAAGAACAAAACACTCTTCTCTGACTCATATTTATATTTTGTTCCAGAATGAAAAATAAGATAAGAATGTCTAGGACGTCTGTGTAGTTATTAGAATTATGAACACATCTAAGGTTTCCAAAACAGCTTGGTCATTTGAAGAGTAATGATGCCTAAAGTACCTCAGAAGCACTATCAGTCTCTTCTGATTGTATTTGAAGCTGAAGGAGAAAACAATTTCTAAAAAAATCATCAAGTTTCTAAAGAAGATTTTAACTCTGTTACCCAAATAGCCAAGTTACTAGTTACCCATATGTTCAAGAGTAGATGAGGACTTTATTTTCTGAGGACGTTAAGTGAATTTTCTAGCCTGGTAAGTGATGTTTTGTTGTAGGAGGTAAATTGTACAGACTTTATGGTCTATATTAAATTTCAGTCTCACCAAACAAGGCAGACAAACAGTACAGAAGTTCTTAGATATGATTTTGATTTTAGACTCACTAACCTCAGATCACAGAATCACAGAATGTTCTGAGTTGGTGGGATTTGACTCCCTTCTGCATGTTGGAAATCGTGACAGCACTTTCACACATGCACATGCTGTCAAAGAAAACAAACTGAAAAATCTTCCCAAAGCAAAATAGTCCTCCCAAACCAGGGAGGAGGATGATATTGGTTCAGGAACCCTGTAGACAGGGGAAGCATGTGGCTGAAATGAATTTAAAGGAAATCCACACTGGAATTTTTAAGAAAGCCATAAGAGCAGAAGAGCTGACACAGAGCAGCAGTCCAGTGCCACTGGATGCTGGGAAGAGAAAAAGTTTCAAAAATGTTGTGAAGGCAAAGGTTGTAGAGAGGAGAAGGAGAGTGCACATATTTTAAAAGGACATTTTATCCTTTGAAAACCTGTTTGCTTTGGTCTGTTACTAAAAAAATTAGGACAAGGATTATTGTCCTATTCGTTTCACCCTGTTTCATGGAACATTGTTCTATAAAAATAAGTTACTGTTATTATCATGATAAATAAAGGACAGATCTGAACAGCGCTATAAATTTTGGTAGTTTTAGATCTATTGCATGAATTTAAATGGATGTTTTTGTCACGGTTATCTATTCCCTTGACCACTCTTTTCAAAGAATTAAGGATATAGAATTTTAATATTCAAATAAACTGCATTTTGCAGTATAATTTCTTCAATATTTGGAAATGAAGCGGTGCTAATAATAATGATCATGACAAAATATAAATATTAACTAAAAATAATTGCTACTAAACACAAGCAAAACACAGACATTAGATCTTTTCATAATCAAGCTCCTTTATCCTTGTTCAGTGAGCTGTTGGATTAGGATGAGGATGAAGACCTTGAAAATTCTGACTTCCCGAATGATACAAAATCACTCAGGTCTGGAAATAAACCAGAAATCAGAGAAATGTGTCTGCAAAAAAATCTTAGCTATTGTGAAGAACTAAACAAAACCAACCTGAAAACAACATTCTCAGCTGTCACAGAACTATTGCAGTCGTGGCATGTTCTATAAGTTACTGCCTTCCAACCACAAGACCTTCTAAGGACTCTCTTTAGCCACACTGACGTACACTCCCAAAATTAATTTCCACTTAGTAAAAAACAAAACATGGAACAAAATCTGGACAAGTAGCTGATAACTACTATAAGGCTCAGAGAATAAATAGAATTTTCCACACTAAACTTTGTGTAGTCCCTTTTTGGTCTAGATTTGACCCTCATCCAAGATATTGTGGAGGAGAAACAGGAAAGTTTCCTGGGCATATTTTGAAACAGCATGGTAATGTTTTATTCATTTTAGAGGGAAGAGAGGGCATTGTGGAAATAGTTGGATGTGGCAAGAAAGTGCAGAGTCATCCAAACCAATAGCTTCGGACGTGAAGTTTCAGGGTTGTTTCACTGCAACTTTCAAAGATTTTATTAGCCTTAAATCTACATTCTTGTCAAAATAAAAAAGAAAAAAGCAGCCACACAATCCTAGGGAGACAAAGTTCTTTATGCTATTACTCATCTAAATTCAAATTATTGCTCTGTCAATATTGCAGAATGTCAAAACCACTTGCAATTTGTTAATGTCTAGGTGTATTTTTCTCAGTCTTAAATTTAGAAATATTCATTCCTTTTCAACAAGTATTCACTAGGAAAATATCTTATACTTGAACTCCTCACAACAGAAGTCAGCTTGTCTACTTTCATGTGCTACTCCAGTGAAGAATGGAAGGAGCTGCATGAGAAAAATAAGTTCTGAAAAAAAAAAAGTATTTCGTGGGTCGGAACACCCTTTTCCACTGGCTCCTGCTAAGATGTCTGATATTTTAGGATCCTTTCCCCTTTTCACCTCCAGGATTCAGTGAAAATTCCATGTAAAATTGGTCCATTATTCCATGTAATAACCTGATCCAAATTAGCCCTGTTTCAGGATAGAAACTGAACCAGATGACCTCCAAAGGTCCTTTGCAACAAAAACTGTTGTGTTCCTGAGGCTACTGTTCAGCATGACATTTTGCAGGTTGTCAAAAAAGGAAAAAGAAGGAGATGTCTCGGCTTCAACCATCGTGTCTGGTGACATGCAGTCAGTTGCTGATCCAAATTTACTCAATACTTGATTATATAAGGTCCTCCTGGAATACGGATATTAAACAGATAGGATGAAATACATATTATTAACTGATATTATAGGAATATAAGTAATTTATTCATCTTTAAGAATTAGATAAGAATTGTCAGAAAGAGCTTTAAATACAAACAAGTGGTGTGAGTGGATTTTATTATATTTTAACATATAGCCGACCTGCATAACAAAACCTGCACTGAGCAAGTCTAAGCAGTACCTAGCAGTGGGTGGAGAATTGGAAATCTTGCTTAACATATACTTGAATAATCCAGAAATAACACAATCACCTCTACTTTAGAAATCTTTGCTTTTGGAAGCGAGTAGCCTTTTTTTTCCTCTTCAGTTTGGAGACCTGTACTTTCATTATTGTAGCTTGTTTTGTTCACGAAATTAGCAGAGGCTATGCTGACATTATAATTACTGATCAAAAATGAGAACAGAAACACGGCAATGAAAATAACCTAAAACTTTCTCAACAAACAAAACATAAAAGAACCCTTCTGAAACAGTTCTTAACTGTCTGCCCTGTATTTTTTTAACAGAGGCTCAATTCTTTGCATAATATAATGAATAACACACATTAGGCACTGAAAAAATAGGTCTGTAATTATACTACAGGGGCTTAGTGACACTGATAAAACATTCACCATCACCCTCTCATTGGAATTAGACTAATTATGTACATAGTTGGGTGTCCATTAATCCTATTATTATTATTATTATTTAACAGTATTATTCATAATGTAAGTTTTCCTTCCTTTAATTTCAGACCTGTAACAATTGAGAATGTCCCATGCTTAATTAGCAGCCAAAAGCTTGAAAGAACAGTATAATGGGACATTATGGGGGCTCTATAGTGAGTTAATGACATAGCAACCAGCTAACGAGAATGAGGAATTTTTACAGTGGCATTCTAAAATGAACTGCATGGAAGCACAAGTTGTGTCAAATAACATCATTGCCAGTACCCCTACTTAGTCTCCAGAAAGTGGCAGAACCACATCCCACACTCCTCAGAGGAACAAGTCTCATCCATGCCCTACCAGTGGTTTTCTCTGGTGGGAGGAAAGCTTGGTAAACCTTGAGTAAAACTTGCATTAGCAGTGCTCATCTCCGGGAGTCTCTCTAGGAGCCATTCTCTGAGACCGAATTCTATGTCAATTAATGGAATAAGAGCAGGGACAGGAAAGAACTAAAAAGCTTAGGCTGAAAGAGTCCCAAAAGAAATACTTCTTTATAAAATTGCCCTTTGTGCTGGATCATATTAGGTCGGTCTGCAGGATGGCAGTGTTCTCTACACACCATGGAAAAACAAATTTCTAAAAAGGGAGACTTCACTGAATTCATCATAATATTGATATTTAGAGAACCTGAATTTTCCTCTTATTTTTCAGTTACAAGTTCACTGAGTGATATGTGATGTGTATATTCCATGCCCACATATAGAAAGTAATAATGTTATTTTACCTCAACAAGACATTAGTTTACAGATGAAAAAGAACAGTTTTCCAGCAATTTTTCATTCTTTGACTGTGCAGCAAGGAAGAGCCTAGTATTTTCCATAAGGTTTTGTAGTATTAGTGCTACTGCAATTCAACCTAAATTAAGCTTATTGAAGTAACTATATTTTTACATCAAGTGATTACAGTAGCCTACACAGAATACTCTCTATTCTACCTAATTTAGTAGAGGCTGAACTATTAATTACAACTTTCCTCTGGGAATATTTCCTTGCGCTTGTTTAAGAATAGTCAGACTTGCAGTCAGACTAAGATGTTTCACTATAACTGATCATATTACTTACTTTCAGGAAATGCTTCTCCTTCAACTCAAATTCTTTACAATACTGTGGTTTTTGTTAGAGACCAAACGCTGAGGTAGCTGCAGTTAAATTATGTGAATTGTACCCACATATTCGCATGATTTACTCTTTTAAAAGAGCCAATTCAGACTGTTTCTGTGACTAGATATGAATTAGTGTGAGTGTAGATCTCAGGGGATAATCCTTCACGTGTTTGAGACAAAACTTTGTAAGAACAAGCAGCCACGAAACATCAACCACTCTGTGTTGCATCATTTCTACCTCTGTTACCAGAAGTCTCTGAGTCAAAAAAGTTGGACTGTGAAAAAAAACCTTGTAAGCTGACTTCAAGGAGAAGTAAAATATAGATATCTTTTGCCTCTCTACCTCGAAAATATGTAAAATAGAAAACTATTTGATATGAACTTGGACAGAAATATAAGTGTAAAGAATTATTGCCTTGTTTTTCTGCGAGTGAAGGTAGGTTTTAACATACAAGTAAGATTGTATGAAAGAAAGAAAAAGGAACATCAAACAGTATTTCATAGTCTCCATTGAAGTATATATATCTCTTCTTTTTGGTAAGATACTACAGCAGAAAGAAAAGGTTTTTCCTATTGGTGTTGTTTTCCTGCCTTCCCTGCATTTGTTTCAGTGATTACATTGGTCCCTTCAAGTTCCAATACTGGTTTTGAGTTGAGCTGAATATAGGAAAGAATAATTTTGATTTGCTATGAAGTCCTGACAAGACATGTAATTGTTTACATTTGAGAATTTAACCCTAAAACCAAAATAAAACAAAATACAATAATTTCTTATTCAAGTGTTATTGGTCCTGCACATATTCTGCGTCAAGAGAAAAAGAATTGCCACTTCTCTCATTCCCTTTTTGCAAATCAGAAATGAAAACTAAATAACTTGGCATAGCATGCCAAACACTCATAAATCAAATCTGCCCCCAAATAAGCACTATTCATAATAAAAATATGCAAATAGCATTGACAGAAGCCATGCAAATAATTTCAGAAGTAAATCAGAGTAAGTGGGCAGTAATAAATTCCAGTTTGACTGGAATGGCAGAAATTTAGACGAATTAGTGAAAGGTGGGAATGTTTTACAACCAGATGGAAAGACAGTAATCATTTGATCAAGTGCAACCGGACACTGCAAATTATTCCATCTTTCCCTTTAAGATGAGACATGCACAGGGTATTAACCAGACTTTTTCCAGACTGATTTGTGTAAATCTTTTAGGTGGGGAAAAGAAATACACAAAAATATCAACAATGTGGTGATTCTGAATATATACTCAAACCAGTAACAAGTAGAGCTATGGGAAAAAGGAAAAAAAAGGAAATCTCAAAAAACCCACCTCTGCTCATTGCTGTGGCATTTCAACAAGGCTACCTTCATTATGCTTGGGCAAGGGACCTTAAGATAAAGTGCTCACTTGAATCCTGCTTTCCTGGCTCCATCATGTAGGAGAAAGGGAAGCGGCAAAGACAGCTGTGAGGGGACACAGACATGGCACTGATTCACAAAAGAGAGGACCACTTGCTTTCTCTTTGGACAACACTTATATTTATTAATCCTTGTACCTGGTGTCTAGGTGGTAGGTGTCTCAGGAACTGAAAAGACAGACAAAACAGGTAGTTCAATTAGACAGAACCGTGAGTTTCAGTATCAGTAAGGCTCATGGATATCCCCATATCCAGGGATCTAGGCTGACTCCTGTTTTTCACACACAGTCCTAAACCATCACGGTATTTGTACAGAAGTGTCTCTCCAGCTGGTGTGGATATATTAACTTTGTGTTAGAACGGCCAAGTAGAAAGAATAAAACGAGAAGCTTAAGTGTTAGGTTCTCTACAATGCAACTGAATCCATGGTGATGCTCATACACTGCAATCAAAGTGTTTTCCTTGCTATTTGGTGGGAGTTAATGACATATTATTTGAAGTTTCTTATCAAAAAAAAGAGATGAAAAGTTGTTCAAACAGGAGTATAAATTAATTGTCTCTTTAAAATTTCTGAAGGAAAGTAATTATATACTTCCTAAACAAGAAGCCAATCCTGTCTTCAGACGACATACAGCTTCAGGCAGCAAAACTTTATCACAGCTTCATTTCTCTTGTACCTTCAACTCCTTCCCTACTAAAAAGATAATTTTTCAATTTTCTCTTTTTCTTTTTTCCTCAGTCTTTCATTTCTTTTTTTCTCCCACCTTTCTTCAAAGGCATAGACTTTAGTCTAATTTCTTAGGTGACTGAGATGCTAATCAAGCAACTCAAGACAGAGAGGCTAGTGAAAACAATCAAATGTGAAAGTGTCCAGAGGAAACACTCTACTTTGAAGTAAAAGAGGGGAAATTGTCATTTCAAAGCCACTAGAGACAGCCTTCTTATGACAAAGAAGACCCTGGGGAGTCACTACCTGATTTGCTCTTAGTCAGGCTGGCATCTCAGTGACAGGGCAATTGTAATTAGGATGAATAAAATGAGAGAAGTGCCAGCTCCCCAGTTTGTAATTCAGTGAGTGATATTAAAGACACAGTATTATATTTAATTTTTGTAGAATCAGGCACTGTGCTAACAGGTAGCAGGACATCCCCCCATGGAGATGACTTACATAAAATCTGAATCTCTTTCCACAAAGAGAACAAATATAATACAGGCAAGGGAGCCCAGATGGTTATGGAACTTTGGGCAATCTTTAGGACAAGATAAGATAGAAAATCAGATGCTGGGATTTGTTTTGCCTTCTGAGAAGAATCACACAAGAGAAAAACAATGAAGCTTTACTGACGTAACTGATATTACAGTCTGATCTTTCTTCTTTTCATCTGACTAATGAAAATTACAGGGTACAGATGCATCAAAGATCATTTTTATTATTGCCATTAGAATCAGTAACTCCAAACCAGAATAATTTCAGCATCATTTTCTGGGTATTTATAATTAATTTCCAGGTAGAAATAAGAGTTGTTCCAGAAAATGTATAAATTTACATATGTAAAAACTAAAAGTTCATATTTCATAACTGAACCCTGTTCAAATCTTTTTTAAAAGTGGGATGTCATGACTCCAATAGAAAAACATGCACAAAGGGAAAAACTTGATGCCACTCTTCATTTCCAAACATGAACTAAAATTCTCAGAAGAAAATTCATCTTCTCTGAAGCCAGAAAATAAACACAAAGCCTTTGCAAAGAATAAAATCAGATTGCAAAGAATAAGTGATGACTGGTATAAAATATTCAGTTTGTGGCTTTATGGATAAACTTTATGGATAAAGAATACAGTTCCTAAGAGGCTGAGCTCTGACTTCAACTCTTTTTTTGGTAACCACCAGTGCATACCAGGTACCTTGTGAAGACACAACCAGGAAGTGATAAATACATTGCACATAATTTTGCCTTTTGTTTCTGTGAGTTGAAAAAAAAGCTCTGCATATGAGTATAATCCAAAGCTGGAAAAGTTTCCCTTTGTATAAATTTCAGTGGTCCATCAGGGCACTGAAATATGCCAATATATAACATACACACACACACAAACTAGTTTCCTTTCTAAAACTTGAATATTAAAATTGGAGGCAAAGGTTCCAGAATCCTGAAGATTATTCCTATTTGAGTGATTCTTTGACCATCAACATTGCCAGGGCCACAAGTTCTATGCAATCAAATCCCCTGCCATAGCAGCTCAAAATTATAAACACAACAATAATCATGCGCTGTCACTGAGCTCAACCTTGGCCATGTCTAATTTGTAGCTATGCCTAAATCTAATCCTAGTGAAGTTCCTGTCTACGCTACAGATTGAAACTGGTTTGTTAGCAGGTGGGCTGGGAGACAGCCTTTCTGTGATTGGTCCCTCTGGCAGTTCTGCATCTGTAATGTAGGTGGACTGTCAGGGTTTCTTTAAGATTTCTTTTTTTGGAGCTGTCAGCTCAGTCAGTGCCATAACCAATAAATTCTGTTGAAAATATGAGTTTTCAAAGAGAAGATACCTTCCTTTTCTGACTTGCTCCAGTTGCCTTCCTCACCTTGTTTTGTCATAAAAGTCATGAAGCCAACAGTTATGTATAGCTATTACTTGTAGTTGTGAATTTTTCAAAATAATTTCTTCTGTTGATGTTTAAGACTTGACCATCCATCCATCCATCCATCCATCCATCCATCCATCCATCCATCCATCCATCCATCCATCCATCCCTCCATCCAGTTTTTTTCCTGAACCCAGAAATCAGCAATTCCAAACTCTGACATTAAGTCCCACAAGAGTTGTCACTGGATGCCAGCCTCATCGTCATTACATCCTGTGNAAAAAAAAAAAAAAACCCTATCAAAAAAACCCAAAAATAACTCCCCCAAAAATCCCCCAAAAAACCCAAAACCCAGAAAAATATTAATCTCTTTACAGTTCATCCCTCTTGAGTCTCAAAGGAAATCAAGCAGAGAAGAAAAGCTGTGCTTTTTGAGGGAAAAGTAAATGACACTTTAGGCAAAGGAAAAGATAAGTGGGAGGTAAATCAGGTGATCTCTATTAAGAAGGAGGATGAAGAAAAGCTCCTTGGCTATCGTACCTCAGCTCCATGAGTAATTCTGTTTGTAAGATAATATTTTGAAACTTCTCAGTTTGAAAACCATGATATGAGACATTAGATAAAAATTTAAAAAAAAAAATTCTTTTAGTCCAGTATGCCACCATTACATAATTTTCAGAAAGTAATGAAGCTGGTTAAAATCCCATGGCAATATCCTAAGCCCTCTCTTTTTAGATCCCCCCAGTCTTGTTACTTCATTTCACTGTGTTGAATCCTAGCAACATTTTTTTTTCCGGCTTTCATCAAAAATGTGGTAAACTTTTCTACTGGAGCAAGGTCTCATAGCTGTCTTCTAATAGCCCAGCAACAGCACAAGTGTAAAATCTGTTAAGTTTTAATGGGAAATAATAACAGCAAATAAATAAATAAATAAAGCATTGCAAATTACTGCTAGCCAAAGAATATAAGTAGAATAAGAGGACTTATATGAATACATCCATGGAAACTGGTTAAATAGAATTTAGACCTATTTTAATGAGCAAAAAGACAAGCTAATGATGGCTGGAAAGTAATGGGAACATTGAATTCAACAGAATACATTTTGTTCAAATGAGACCCATCTTCAACAAAACACTTAAAAAAAAATCAGTAAATAAGACTGAAACCCTGTTTATGTCACTAAACAATGAGAAAATGCCAGTAAAACTTGAGAGCCTTTAAAAGTATCACCCAGTGTGAGGAATGCAAGGCATCACAAGGAATGACTAGCTAAATCTTTCAATACCAATATCAATATCTCCTCCTACAGAGAGAATAAAATCTCCTAGAGAGAATTTAGCATTTCCTAGGCTCTCCCAGGATTCTGATCTTCTAGTGAAAGATATTAAAAACATTTTAAAGGCAGGTAAGTGACTGACTAAGTGAAAAAAAATCAGGAGATTAGAGCTAAAATATAAACTGTATGCTTGGCAGTTGGAGATAACCGATATATGTAGTCTTAATTCATCAATAAATCATGGAAGACATAAGACCATTACTTCCATTATACTTTGGATAGGTAGACAGGGTTCACTACTCATGAGCCACAGGGTGCCCAAAATCAACCTCAGTCTGTAAAAGCACATATACTTTCCTATAATTGTCCAAGAGTCTGGCAATACATTTCAAATGCATCCAGAGCTTCCCACAGAAGGTAAAAGTAACTAACCCATGCAATCTCCACTACATTTGAAATGCTAAATGAAGTGCAAGGAGTGTTCAAAAATCACTCATGTTATGCCAGCCTAATTTTAGGCATAGGTTGAGTTCGTATTTAGGAAATTATGATGGAGAAACCTTTACTTGTGGCAAAGCAGAGCCTACTTGCAATGCATGTTGAGCCTGTCCTTGCCACCAGCTCTTACACATGTGGCAAAATCATGAGTTCAGGACATCCCTCCAATGATTTCCAATGACAGAAATATCCTGTGATGGAAGAAGAGATGGGATTTATAATGAACTTAATTTTGGTTAGTTGCAGATAGACAAGGGAAAGTGGGTCTGGGATCACACCAAGTCTGAGTCTTGGCTCGAAATGGCAAAGTCCATGCAGACAGCCATAAATGCTACCAGTGCCTTATTTAGGGACTCCAGCTTGTAAAAGTAATCCATTCTGTTAGGGATTACACCTGTGCAGTAAGCCATGAGGATGAAAAGCTTTGCACTATTCGAATACAAATCTCCTTATTGTGTGCACAGACCAGACACAGAACTGAGTTGCTAATGTGCTTAAAATTCAGGCTCCTGGTTCCAATCAGATAAATCAGTTCTTTTTCAAAGTGTAAGAGAAAAGGCTCATTTTCACCCCTGGCATAAGAACATGACTGGGTGTAACGAATCTAGCTCCCAGTAGAGCTGAAAAAAATCTGTGAAATATCTGATAAATATTTGTTCAAATGCTTTGGGCCCTGACCCAAAAAATCATGTGTACAGATGAAAAGCAGATGAGTGCTCCCAGCAAAATGAAAGGAGTATCTGCAGAAATATTCACAGGTCAAAGTCAAGCATACACTAAAACATTTTTCTGGGTGGCTCTGGTCTGTGGCTGGTATGAGCACAGACTCTAAGCATGGAACTATTGGTACAATTTATTTCAGGCAGTGAGGAATCATTGCTATTATTGTTCCTATCGATACTTTGCAGCCCTTATAGTGAGTGCACTTTGACTTTTATAATGTTTTTCCTTTATCCTAGTGTGGCTTGTTTCCTTGCCATGTATCACAAAGCAGTTTATGCTGGCATAACTGCATCTACAATAGCACTTATGCTGGTATTTCTGTAACAGTATATCAAGAACTGATGAGAAATAAATAAAGACAACAACAAAACCCTCATTCACTTATATGAAACATCCATATCGGACACAGAGTGCCTTCTTTCTTATCCTGCTTCTCAGAAAGGATAAAACAACCAATAGAAATATGCAGGCAAGACTGAACATATAAAATTTTTCTGTACAGGAAGACATTAAGTAGCCCAAAGCTCAGACAAAAAGAAGTCTGAAAAGATTGAGAGATGTCACTAAACTGTGAAGAATAATAACAAATGAGTATTTTTTTTTCTCATGACACAAAAACTATAGATAGTCAAAAAGAATTATGAGATGTGAAGTTCTAAAAGCAAACAAAGGAAAATTCTGCTTTTACATAAAGCAGAATTAATTGTGCAACTTGTTGCCACAGTAACTTGTGGATGCTAACTGTACCAAGCAGTTTCAAGAGATGATTAGACAAATAAATGAAAGTTCTTTCTAAAGAATAGACAAAGATGTAAACACTCTAGGTGTTAAGAATCTGCACTGAATGAAGATAGACAATAATGGGGAAGCATTAACCTGTACATGTTCTTGTTCTGGACTCTTTCAGGCCATTGCTTGTAGGATATTGAGTTAGATGGCAGCAGGGTTTAGATCATGGGGTAAATATTGAAACACAATTTGTCATGGCAGGCAAACATTGGACAGACATTTTGAGTCTCACACACTCTTCTCTTTTTACAACAAGGCCTGCAACACCTACATTTACTGTGGTTTTTCACCTCTGTGTGTCCACAGCTCCAGTGCAAATAGGTCAGGCTAACTGCACTCCTCTGATTAATTTTGTTTAGCACAGTTTGAGCTGAAATGAGAGAGAGGTTCTGACACTAGATGACATCTGAGCATAGATAACTCATGGAGTCCGAAAGGCACAGGCCACCTACACCATGGTGAACAGATGAGAAAATACAAAGATTTGTTTCATTGTCAAATATCAGTGCCATGTAAAATATCTAGATTTGCTTTATAGTCAAATATCTAGTTGCCAAATTCTCAAGACAGCACCTCTGCCTAAATTTAGATTTAGATACTATTTTCATTTCAACCATCTCAGTTTTCTCTAAGTGCTAAATTAGGAGCCACTTTAGAAATCCTAGCCTACTACACTCTTTATTATGGCAGGATTTGCCAGTACAAATGACTTAGGTTTGTATTTTTAAAGACATTCAGGTGCCATTTCACCTGCCCACCTTCCTGGTCTTTTATCCCTTTTGGTTCACGTCACAAGGGACATTACTTAGAAAACCTGTGTGAAACTAAGTTCTACAGTCAAACAGCACTCCCTTGAAAACATCTGAGAGCCTTCCAGTCTCCTTAGTTGTGATTAATGGGTCTATTCATGTGTGCAAAGTTATTAACAGAAATATTCATAGAACCAGATACTAAACCAATGAGAAATGAATTAACAGGTTAAAATGGGTGTACAGAGCTGATCAGGTTATGCTCCAGCTTAACTTCTTTGTAGCAACCTAAATTATTTCTTTATAGCCTATGAAAAAAAATCCAAGAAGACTTTACAGCTGAAAATCATATCTGGCAGATTTCTGGCTTTTTGTTTTCCTTGTCATGGGTTCACCTTGTCTAGGAGGCAAACTCCCACCCAGATGCTCACTCCTCACTACCTATCAGAAGCACAGGGGCAGAAATAAAAAAAAAACCAAAAAACAGAAGCAAGAAAGCTTGTGGGTTGAGATGAAGACAGGGAGATCACTTATCAATTACTGTCACGGTCAAAGCAGACAGGAAAATGAACTTAATTTATTGCCAATTAAAATAGATTTGGGTAGTGGGAAACAAAAGAGACAAACCTTAAGGCAGCTTGTTTCTGACTTTCACAGAGCCTTCAGACTCCTCTACCCACCCCCAGGTTGCCCAGGGGGTACACTCAGTATTGGTATCATATCAATGATGCCTAAAGATTTTTAGATTTTACATATATTTGTAGCTCTGTAGATTTCAATACATAGTTGTGTGATTATTCTAGTACTTTTCCTGCCTTTTGTCACATCTTAGAATAATAAACTAACCCTTTCTAACACATTCTTAAAATTCTGTTTAGTCTTATCATTAAGAAGAGAACATCTGACAAGGACATCCTGCTTTCCACCTGAACTTAAGACATCTAAGAAGAAATAGGGCAAATAATCCCTTGGACCAACCCCAAGGGGCTGACCCAAGGGTGGATTACTGGGACAACTGATTTTCTATTGGATGTACCTGCTAGATGTACTAATTAATTGACCTTTTAAAATTGCAGGAATCTTTTACCACGTGTACACGTAGCCATATTTTCTGCACTGAAACGTTTCATTAAAAAATTGCTTATTATCTTACCACTCTTAATATCCTTCAGAAAGTTTTGTCTTTTGATTTCAGGCAACATCAGGAATACTCAGTCTCCTCTGGAGTGGGGTCTTTCAAAGAAAGGTCCTGCCCCAGAGTGAACCTCTTGACAGATAGCAATGTGGGCATCTGTTCCAGACTGACAGTCTCCACAGGATGCTGGGGAGTCTCTGCTGCTACTTCCTGCCTCCTTCTCCAAGGTTGGCATGGGTGTTTATGACTCTTGTTACATTCACTGAAATCATGAGGAAATTCCATGGAAACGCAAAGCTGAACACCACAATGAAAACATTCATTCAGGAGCCTTGAGTGTAGCTGGCTGTGTTCCTGATGCTGGGACAGGCACTCCTTGGGCAGCAAAACAGGCATGTCCTCTGCTGTAAAATAAATCACAAACAGAGAATACCATCAGACATATCAAAAAGCTTTTGCTCTCAGGGTTGGTGTTTAAGAGGGAGGTGAACCATCAGTACACAATGGCCAAAGATCTGAAAATTTGACCTTGCAGATAGTAAGAAATCACACTTAGGCACCAGCTTAGAGACCAAACATTCTCCAGAAGACTCTGTCTCCCCGGGATACAGGTGCCCATCTCTTCCTGAGTAGGAACTGGTAACCGGAGGGAGAAGGTGCCACTAGAGGGACCATTGATCTGATCCCTCTGAAGGAACACAGAGTTTCTGAGCTGGCAAAAGTTATCTGAAGTCAGAAATATGTGGAATCATGGTGCCTTTCTTGATGTGAGTGTCACTGGTGAACAACCAGGCAGCCCCATCTCACCTCTATCCACCCGTCCCTATTTCACAGCTGCGTGATAAGGAGCACAGAACATGCCACACCTTTCTCATGGGATGGATGAAAAGTTAGAACAGCTTTTCCTCTGTTTCTCATCAAGGACAGAAAAGGATGTTTTGCACTACATTTCAGCTGAAAACCTTAATGTTGAATATGAAGAAAATCTTTAACCAGCCTAAAAGGAAGAATTCAGGCAATGGAACAAAACACCAGATAAGGCTCGTGTAAACGAGGAAATAATATTCAGGGCAGGATGTGATACTCAATTATTAGGGAGAGAAAAATCTGTGAAGTCAATCCTGCCACAATGCAGGGGGATGGAATAGCTGTCCAGAGGCCTCCATTCCAGCCGTAATAAATGTGTATAGGAGAATACTGAATTAGCAGTTAAAGGAGACACCAAGGGTGCAAACACAGAGCTGTGATATTAAAGGACAGAAACAACACTCTATTTACAATAAAATAAACATCATTTACACGTGTTACCCATTTAAGTGAGAAGATCGGAAATGGAAGCAGGCACTGTCAGGCTACATTTACAAGAGATGTGTTTGATGGAACATTTCAACATGCTTTGATTGAGACCCCTGCTACTTTCCTTTTGAAAATTGTAGAGTAAAATGTGCTGGTGAATTGTAAAGGTTTCATCCCCCTTGATGTATTTTTATTGAACACGACTTGCAGGCTTCAAATTTTAATACTCTGTCCCTAGACTGCTGTCACTCACCATATCACACTTCTTAATTCATAAGGGTTAGTGTTTGGGAGAAAACGGCCCAAACATAATCATTGGGACACTTTCTTTATCATAGGGATATATTGTCAAAATGTAAATTTATGTTTTATAATTCCCACAGGAAATAAAAAGGTGGCATTTAAAAGTGAAAACACACACACAAAAATATTTTTTTCTTCCTCGCTAACTGCTGTGTTCTATCAGAAAACAAAAGTATTTCCTGATTATATTGCATTTATTTCCCAAGTGCTTGCCTCTCCTTCATAGGAACTTTTTCATCAGGGTTTCAGAATAATGTCCTGCTTTTCTTTCCTCCCTAAGCCTTCCAGTGTTCAAACTTACAGATGGCAGCATCCTTCTCAGACATCATTTTCATTGCTACAAACTTCTGTGCCTCTGGAGGAGGCCAGCTTATGGTTCTGTTATGCCACTAATGAGTCTCCCATCTCTTCAGCAGTAAACAGTCTTTTTACTAGTCAATATTTGTGCTGCACTGTGCACACAAAACCCTATGAATCTTGCCCCCACTAGTGAGCACATTTTATGGATATAAATAGATTTTTTTTTTGTTGTCTTCCAGAGAGTCGGTATTACTGGCCTTTTTTGTGTATTCACAATGTCTTGTGTACTTAGATCATAAATTTTCCATGAAAAATGGATGCTTGTGGCAGTGGGCAATCTAACTATCTCTATTATTTATTCAGTTTCTCTGGAGCAAAAACTAAATATATTGACTCTTGGCTAGTTAGTTGTGCTTGGTCCTTGTGATTGTACCTAGAATAACACACAGTTCGAGGTCATTTTAAAAGCGTGAGCTTTTCCTGGAAAAACTCAAATTTAATATTACTTAGTAAACACACTGGGCTTCACCGCAAAAAATGAATTAAATGAGTTCAAGGAAGACCTTATTGGCTGTATTAGTATTCTGTGAATATGGGAGCATAGTAGAGACACAATTAAGTACAAGAGATTCTTGATTTATACTTGTTGCTACATAAGATCATCAGGTAAAACAAAATAGAACCCTTTCTTGGCAACGTCCTACAAAAATGAACAAGCAATTTTTCCCAAACATATAGCCTGGAGTTTAAAGTATAAGTAATAGAAGGAAGGGTTCATGAGCTAAATAAAATTGGCATAAATAAAAGCCATATGCTCCCATCTATGACCATTCCTGAGGTGGAATTTTCAGAGGGGTGCCAGACAGGTCTATTGAGCTGCACCAAGGCACCTGGTCACATTGCAGGTGTTCTAGTTTTATTAGGATGTACCTCAAATGAGAATTTGACTTTGATCAGCAGAGTCAAAACCCCTAAAAGAACCGTGAGTACAGAGTGTCTCAAACTATATTTGAAACTGTATTTCAATCAACAGTGATACAGAAGGAGCCCATTCAACAATTAGCATGGAAAGCATCCAGAATCCTGGGCAAATGGTTTTTCCCCAGCCTCCTGTTCCTGCTTGCTGCATTCTTAATTCCAGGTATCCTGATAGGCAGCAAATACTGAAAGGACCCCTCAGCCTGATAAGAATCTATAGGGTTGGAGGCCATTAAATTACATCCTGCTTTCATCCACCATCCTGTCTGCCTTATGTCGAAGAAAACTTTAAAATAGGAATTAAAACTCTACAAACTCACATTCAATTAATATTATTCATCTTATTAATACTTGCTGTTGTGAGAATTATGAGGAGATAATTGACCTTGTCAGTGTTATGCACCCTCTGCATTCCTGTTGGATTCTTCCAACTCCCCTCATGCTTAATTACAACTTGATAAAACCAAAAAGAAGTTTATTTTCCCCTTCTCTGCTTTAACCATAGAATATCAAAGAAAAGGGAGCAGAGAGGCTAGGGGAGGAGGAGGGAATAAATCTCCTAAAACATGTAATCTGCTCAATTAATAAAGTGAATCTAACTGAGTTGCTCCCTGGGGCCTGACAAATGCACCTGTCGCCATCACCAGACAACTAATATAAAGCACATGTCCAGACATTTTCCCCCTCCACTATTCTCTATACATATATTTTAAGAAAAGAATTCTCTTAATCAAGATAGTAGGCAGTGGACTGACCTGTTGTTTCGGGTTTTTTTGTATTTTTTTAACTGCAAAACACTGATTTTCTGCCACACTCAACTGGCAATAGTTAGCACAGCAAACACAAGCCTTTTAAAAAATGTATTAAATGGAAGAAGGAATATATACACACACTTAAAGAACAGACATTCTATCCCCCATCTGCAGCTTTTTTAAGTACTATTTCATACATCAGCCTTGAGCTGTCATTCCAGCAGATTTAAGACTCACATGATCGGAACATTGATAAGGAAGCGATGCAGGTACTCTTGTGTGTGCAAACTGGTGGCTGTGCCCTGGGGATTAGAGAGGAGATGAAAACATCCAGTCCTCCTGCTGTCATTGACGTATTCATCCCTAGATGCAGAGGCTATCCTCCATCTCCCCAAAGATCCCTTCAAACAGTCGACGCAGGAACTGAGTAGTACACACAGGATGAAGAAAGATTTCAGCCCTTTGGATTTCACCTTGTGTGACCTTCAGCATAGCCTTTTAACCCCTTGGGTAGCTGTGTTTTCCAGACTGTAAAAAAGGTAGAGTAGTCCCATAAAGAAAGAGCTGACTTACCTGTGGCTGTGACTGTCTCTCTGAGCACAGATAACAGCTGTCAGGAGAAGATTTTTTGCAAAAGAGATGTTAGTGTCTAGTTACCTATTTACTAAACAAGGTATCCATGGAGATGGAAGATGCTTACTGTACATCTTAAGTTTTCCCTTCTTGGGCACTATAAAATAGCTTATTCTCTAAAATTGTTGCCATGGGTTGAGATTTTCTTTATACAGTAGGCCAGGAATGTTTCCTTGTTGGTGTGATATTTGACTCACTAAATCCATGCTTACTATTGGCAGTATATCTAGTAGAGTCAAGTATTCTTCTTCTTTTTTATTTTTCTTCTTGAATTTGCAGGGCAATAGGAGGTGAAGAACAAAGACAATCATATCCGTCTTTTTTCTTTTTTTTTTTTNATGTTGCCCTTTGAATCAGCTGATGTTTTTTGCCTTTGGATTGAATAAACAAAGAAGCTTCTCTTCTGCCTCTGTATTGGATGAACTTGACTGAATCTTGCACTACAGAGATGCCTACAAAGTGCTATGTTTGGTGTTTCCCTTTTTGTCACATGACAGATTCGGAGGGATTTTTTTCTGGGTATTACAATGGGGTTTATCCAAAACATTTTCTTCTAATAGACATCTTAGGTGGAGTAGTTCAGATATTTACCTCATTGCTTGACGCGCCGCTGCTTCCA
>VYXF01009670.1:1572-19539 GCA_013397295.1 Polioptila caerulea
CACCTGAGGGGCTGTGAGAGCACCTGAGGGGCTGCGGGAGCACCTGAGGGGCTGTGGGAGCACCTGAGGGGCTGTGGGAACACCTGAGGGGCTGTGGGAGCACACCCCAGTCTCTGCCACTGCCAATAGTGTGTGCAGAGGGTCCCACTGTGGCACTAAAGCTTTAGAGTTCAGGGTGGTTTGCAGGTGAGTTCTGGAGCACCCAGCACTTGACCAAGCCTGCCCTACCTGGGCAGGAGTGTGGCATTCCTGCTCAGGGTTTGATCCTGGGAAAACCCAAAGGCTGTGTCTGTCTGTCACAGGAAAGGTGCACTGGCATTCAGGTTAAAAATTATCAATTTTAATTTAACTTTTACAGAGGTTTCTGGGTAGGTTAGCTTTGGGGTTTTTGTTTGGAGTGCTTTGGGTTTTTTGTTTCTCAGAGGCAACTTTTCCTTTTGTGACTCCTGCTGTGTTTCCTGCTGTTCCTTTCCAGGGGCTCTTCAAAAAGGCATTCATGTGTCCAGTGACACTGCACTGAGGGTGTTTCTAGGACTTTTTAGAGTCCCAGAGGGTGTATAGCAAGCAGGGCTGAGGGTAGGAGCCTCACAACCTGTCTGGGCAGGAGCAGCAGCCCAACCCAGCAGGTGGGTTACAGAAACATTTCTTTCCCTGAGGAGTACAATCAGCATGTCCCGTGCACTAAGAAACAGCAAACTGCTCCCAGCAAGGCTTTGTGCCTCCTCGTCCCAGTTCTGGCTCTCCAGTGGGTTTCTTGGGGAGCAGATGAGATGTTGTTGGGTATCTCTTGGTAAACGAGCCACAGACGAGCATGTTTGGAGCCAGCTGACGCAGGTTGTGAGACTGCAGGTGTGACCTGCCTGTGTCAGCTCCCTTGTCCCCGTGAGCCCTGCTCCTGGCTGTGCCCCAGTGCTGGACACGGCTGTGCCTCACACGCACCTGCAGATTTGGCCACTGCCCCCACACCCACGGAATCATTTGAGCTTGGATCCCCGGCTGGAAGAGGGGACGGAGGCAGCCCCACGTCCACAGCCAGTCCTCAGCCACGGTCACCCAGAGCCACACCACCCACAACAGCTGCACAGGGAAACTTTCCTGGCCACAAAGCCAGGCTCTGTGGAGGGGTTCGGTGCTGCCAGCTCTCAGCTCAGAGCTGAGATCTCCGTGGCTGCTGCAGCACTGGGGCCGTGGGTGGCCTCTGCAAGCCGCTGTGCTCGTGGACAAAGTGCTGCAGAACCTCCACGGCAGCCCGGGGAAACCAGCAGACATCAGAGTGAACGCCAAGGCACGGGGGGACGGTGCCTGTGGGACAGCCCAGGCCAGGTTCTGCTGTCCGAGGCACTGCCCTGGTTCCGCACAGGGCCTGACTCGAGACCTTGGGCAGCCCTGGGGCAGAGCTTGTGGCCATGCTCGGGGCCAGCACATGTCTTGCACCACATGAATTTGCTTTTGCAGGGTTTCCTGGCAGTCGCACAGCTGCAGCAGGTCCTGTGCCGAGCTCAGCACATGACATCTGGAAAATAAAGGCAGAATCCTGGACCTGTAGCCTTGTTCCTGACTTTATTCTGCCATTCTGTTCTCAGTGATGTGCAGAGGGTGAGACAAGGGGTGGCAGCGTGCCATGTGCTTGGGTGGGAGCCCCAGGCTGGCTGCGCTGTCACAGAGGTCCCGCGATGGACGTGGCCGCCCCTTGGCGGCCCTGGCACGGCTCAGGCGCTGCTGCCCGCGGCTCCTGGCGTGCCCCCGAGGCGCAGGGCCCTCCGCAGGGCCCCCCACACCTCCCGGTTGCGGAGGCTGTAGATGAGGGGGTTCAGCATGGGGGTGACGATGCAGTACAAGGCAGAGACCAGCGTGTCGGCCGCCGCGGAGTAGCCCGAGCTGGGCCGGTTGTAGTTCAGGTTGGCCGCCACGAAGTACAGGGTGACCACGAGCAGGTGTGCAGAGCAGGTGGAGAAGGCCTTGCGCCGGCTGGTGGCCAGCGGCATCCTGAGGATGGTGGCCAGGATGCAAAGGTAGGAGATGACGACGAGCAGGAAGGGGCCGAGCCCCACAAAGACGCTGGAGACGTGGAGGGCCAGCTGGCTGAGGCGCGTGTTGCTGCAGGCGGCCGCCAGCAGCGGCGGCACGTCGCAGAAGATGTGCCGGAGCCGGGCAGCGCCGCAGAACGAGAGCCGGGCGGCCAGGAGGGTGTGCAGAGCCGAGTCCAGCAGCCCCCAGAGCCAGCAGCCGGCCGCGGCCGCGGCGCAGGTGGCGGGGCTCAGGGCCTGCGCGTAGTGCAGCGGCCGGCACACGGCGGCGCAGCGGTCGTAGGCCATGAGGGCCAGCAGCGCGCACTCGGCCCCCGCGCACCACATCAGCGCGAAGGCCTGCGCCAGGCACCCGCCGTACGAGATGGTGGCCTGCGGGCGCAGGGCGTTCGCCAGCACCTTGGGCACCGTCACGGATGAGTAGCACAGGTCCAGGCAGGACAGGTGCCCAAGGAAGAAGTACATGGGGCTGCGGAGGTGGGGGTCCAGGCACACGAGGGAGAGGATGGTCGAGTTGCCCAGCAGCGTGGCCAGGTAAACGGCCAGGAAAAGAGCAAACAGGAAGGGCCGGCCGTGCGAAAAGCCCAGCAGCACAAACTCGGTCACCTGCGTCTGGTTCGTAGCTGCCATGGGGCGAGCTGGGTCAGTCTTTGGGCAGGAGTGAGCGCTGAGGACGAGGGGTCTGGGAGCCAGGGGGCTGCAGCACAGCCCCCATGGAGCCAGAGGGTCACGGGTGGTTTGGCTCTGACCCCATCTCCCTCGCGGGTGAAAGTCTCCCGAGTTCAGATTTCATGGACACTGGGCTTTTGGAGTCCAAGGAGCTGCCATGCAGTGCTGGGTACCTGACTGCAGAGGAAGCACACAGAGAAGCCCAAGAGCAGGGGGCATCCACCCGCCCCTCTTGGAGTTCTTTGCCTACCCAGCCCCCAGTCCTGATGACTGTTCCAAGAGTGTGTCTCTCCCCCTCCTGGATGTATTGATGGTGAGTAAACGTTTCCCTGCCCCTGGACAGTTCCCAGAATTCCCTGGATGCCACAGCCACTGAGCTTGCTCTTTCCCAGCCCTGGGCTGGGGTTATGGCATCATCATGCACCAGTCAAAAAGTGTTTTTTTCTTTATCCTGTTTCCTGCTCTGTAATACCACCTCTCACAAAGCAGGGGTTCCACTTACAAATTTTCACCCAAGGGAAATTTTCACCCTGACACAAGGATTTTGCTCGCTGTCACATGGAGGAGGCACGAGGAGCCATTTAGGGTTCAGAACTTTGGCCAAGGGCTGATGGAGGAGGCTGGGCACTTACAGCCAGGGCTGCTGCTGCCCACTCTGCCCATGCCATGGACTCCATGGCTGGGGCCAAGGTGCTTCAGTGGGCAAACACAGAGGGCAGAGACCAAAAAAGAAGAAATAAAGAAAAAATAAAGCATCCCCCTCCTCTTTATAAAAGTACTTTTAGCAACAGAAGTCAATTGTCATGTCTGTTCAGGAGATTAAACAATCTGATTTAATTTCAGGTTGGTTCCCTTGCTTTAGACCCATTAATCTGGTTTTAATCTCCCTGCCCAAAGCCTGTATCTGTGCATCAGTCATGCATTTATAACATTAAGTCCTAAAGAATTCACTGCTTCTGGTGGGAGTTTGTTCCTTATAGCTGCTGACCACAGGAAACTGGCAAAGCATTGTTAAAACTGAGCACTTTTTCCTTTGAAAAACATCCAAAACATTGTCAGTTCTGTCCCATTCATAACTTCCAGATCCTCCAGCTGAAGACTATCCTGTTCTGATGGTATTTTCTCCCTGTGCACTGGGAACAATATCAGGGCTTGCTAAGCAGAAGCAGAAATAAGTTCTGATTCATTTCTCTTTCAACTGCTAGTTTTTCAGCACCTAATTAAAAAATTAACTTTGAGAGGGAAATGTTCATTCAGAAGATGAGTTCTTCCTTGCCTGGCACAGTGACATCCCAAGTTGTCACTCCACACAGGATGTGCCAGGCTGGGAAAGCTCTGCGTGGGCAGGCGCTCAAGCTGCACAGATCAACAAATTCTTTAATATAAGAATACTTATTCTGCGTACTCTAGGGTTTGTTAAATTACTAATTCTGTACATACTGGAGAGGGACACAAGGACTGCATCATCCAGTGGCCGGGAAATCTCAGACCGTTGCTTTCCTCCAGCTGCAGCCGGAGCCAAGAACATTTTGGTGAAGGGGCAGCCCAGCCTGTCCCCGTGCTGCCGGGAGGGGGTCCCGGGGGAGCCCCCGGTGCCCAGGAATGTCCCTGCTGCGGGGCCGCTCAGCGCGCCCGGGGATCGGTGCTGGCTGGAAAGCCGGGCTGTGTGTGACAGCGCTGCTCTGGGCGGGCACGGGCACCCTGCCGGGAGCGGCGGGGCGGGACGGCTCTGCCAGGACCTGCCGGGTGCTGCTCCTCCTGACATCAGAGGCAGCAGGCTGCTGGCAGTGAACCTGGCACTGCCAAAGGTGGGAACCTGCCTGTTGTGTAGGAGGAACAGGGGACTTCAGGGACCAGAGTGACAAAAATGGAATAAATTCAGTAGTAGGAGGTTGGGCGTGTAAGGGTTAGTCACCTGTTCATGCTCCAAGCTCAACACCTACAAAAAGAGCAGGTGAGCAAGAGGGATGTGAGCCCATCACTGCGGGAAATGAACCTTGATTTAATTCTGCATGTCCTGCACAGACCACGGGTGCACAGCAGTGACCCTGTGTGTCTCAATGCAGGGAAGGGTTAATGCCACTGCAGCAGGGCCAGCAGGGGCTGCAGAGCTCAGCTGGTGCCCTCCCCACGCGGAGAAATCCGGGCTGCGTTGGACACGGAGCTCCGGGGCTGTGGAGCAGCCACGGGAATGTGCAGAGGAACGACCCCGGCTTTCACCCTGGTGTGGAGCCGTGTGGCAGTCAGCAAACACAGCCACAGTTCAGAGGTGCCACACTTAATCCATCTGCCTTCAGACACCCTGCACACCAAGGAACACGAAGATGTGGGAGGAGAATCTCCCTGTCCCCCCTGGACGGCACAGGAATGAGCCTGGAAAGAGCCTCGACTCTGCCGGACCCTTTCCCCCTCCCTCGCTTGCACCGAAGGCCATTTGTGAATTAAGTACAGAGCGAGCAGGCGTTTCCCTGTGCAGGTACCACAGCAGGTACACACACCTGGCCCGGGCAGACAAGGTCGGAAAGGCTGGATGGGGAGCAGAGAGGGAGCACAGACGCCACCAGTGCCAGCCAGGTTCCTGTCCCTCCCTCGGGAGAGGGCAGGGACCCTTGTGGGGGTGACATGTGAGCCCCCCAGAGCTGTGCTCCGTGCCCACCGGGGCAGCTGCTCCTGCAGGAGGGTGCAGTTCTCCTCAGCAGGCTCTGCACCCGTACACACTCAGGTGAGCAGAGCAGGTGAACTGGAGCGCTCAGCCCTGGGCAGTGGGGTCCTGAGCCCTGGGCACAGCCCGGTGAGGGGGCTGGACTGGGGGAGCAGGTGACAACACGGGATTCATCTCTCTCGGAAAGGACGGGATGCCCCTGTTGGAGGCAGCAGCAGCCACAGCCTGCCCAGACCGCCCCGGAGCGCTGGGGCCAGCACCAGGCTCTCCTCCCCCAGCAGAGCACGGCAGGGACCGGGTGGAGCCCTGCCCTCGCACCCCTCCTCACCCACAGCCAAGAGCAGAGGCTGGATGGCGCCTCGTCCTTGGGAAGCCGTCCCCAGGTGCTGTCCTCTGTTCCATGTGGCCCCAGGTGTTTGTCTTACCTGCCTGACGAGAAGCCTGCGTGTCCTCGATGCTGCAAGCGCAGCAGGAGCTTTTAACCCTGCAGGGCCCTGGGGAGAGGCTTTCCCGAGTGACAGGAGCAAGGGACAGGGAGCACGGGGCAGCACCCACCAGCCTGCACCAGAGGGATCTGAGCCCTCGGGGCCAAGCCCTTCTGACACAGGACCCACGCTGACCTTGCTCCGGGCTGTGCCTGACTCCGCTCCAGCCCTGCAGCTCTCAGGGACCTGGGCTGCAGCTCCTGGGCACAGGAGGGGCTGGAGCTGCAGTTCCTGGGCCCCGGTCCTTCCTACAGCCCCATTTTACCTGTTGCAGGTGCCTGACCCACCCCTGCCAGCAGAGAGGAGCAGCGGTGGGGGCTGGCCTTGGCCGAGCTGGCAGCGCCACAGCTGTAGGGGCACAGCACGAGGTGACTGCACGGCACCTGCCCTCCCCTGTGCCCTCAGCACCTACTCCAGCCGGGCCCACTGAGCCCAATGCACCGTCTCTGCAGGAGATGACATGCTCCAGGGGCCTGGGAGCGGGCGTGGGCAGGTGGGACAGAGCCCTGGCAGGGCACTGACTGGGCACAAACACAAACACAAACACATCAGTGTGTTTGCTGGGCTCAGCAGGGCCCTGGCAAGGCACTGACCGGGCACAGAGGGCACAAACACAAACACAAACACATCAGTGTGTTTGCTGGGCTCAGCAGGGCCCTGGCAAGGCACTGACCGGGCACAGAGGGCACAAACACAAACACAAACACATCAGTGTGTTTGCTGGGCTCAGCAGGGCCCTGGCAAGGCACTGACCGGGCACAGAGGGCACAAACACAAACACAAACACATCAGTGTGTTTGCTGGGCTCAGCAGGGCCCTGGCAAGGCACTGACCGGGCACAGAGGGCACAAACACAAACACAAACACATCAGTGTGTTTGCTGGGCTCAGCAGGGCCCTGGCAAGGCACTGACCGGGCACAGAGGGCACAAACACAAACACAAACACATCAGTGTGTTTGCTGGGCTCAGCAGGGCCCTGGCAAGGCACTGACCGGGCACAGAGGGCACAAACACAAACACAAACACATCAGTGTGTTTGCTGGGCTCAGCAGGGCCCTGGCAAGGCACTGACCGGGCACAGAGGGCACAAACACAAACACAAACACATCAGTGTGTTTGCTGGGCTCAGCAGGGCCCTGGCAAGGCACTGACCGGGCACAGAGGGCACAAACACAAACACAAACACATCAGTGTGTTTGCTGGGCTCAGCAGGGCCCTGGCAAGGCACTGACCGGGCACAGAGGGCACAAACACAAACACAAACACATCAGTGTGTTTGGAGGGCTCAGCAGAGGTGGCTCCAGCTCAGGCTGGGTGAACACTGCCTGCACAGAGCCTGGAGCTGTTCCTGATGGAAGGAGTAAGTTTAGCTGGAGTTCCCCACGTAGTGCCAAGGAAATGTGAAGTGGGAGCTCCAGGAAATGAGGAGTGCCCTGGGGAGTGACTCTGGAGCTGCAGACACGCCGTGGTGTTCCTGCAGCAGGGAAGGCCTTGCCTCGCTGAGGTGTCCTGGAGCTTCTGTCCCTGATGGTGGGGCAGGGGAGATGGAGCTCTGGATGTGGAGGGTCAGGGAATGAGGGGCTGGACTGTAGTGCCTTCTGGGGAGGAGGCCAAGTGTAGGCTACAGCCCTAGATGGGGATGAACGGCCCGAGTGGAAATCCAGCACAGACACCAAGGCAGTGGCCCCTCAGTGAAGGGTCAGAGGGAGTCCGGGGCTGAAGAGGACGAGCAGCAAGTGGTAAAAAGGGAGCAGCTGTGGCTGTGGCCCTGTGTGTGCACGTGGAACAGCAGTGCTCAGGCTGGCAGGGCAGAGGGGCCATGACAATGGGACTTTTTCACTCACTTGCTTTGAGTTTACAAAATTACACATTTTTCTTGTGGCAATGATGAGCATTTCCTTGTTTCACACAGAAACTTGGTGCCATGGCATTCCAATACAACCTGGCCACTCTCCCAAGGTTTAAGGGAAGACACGTGCTGGCAGCACTTGGAGAAACTCCCTCCCACTTTGATATTTGAAAAGGGACGTTTCTGAGACCCCCAATACTTGGCACAAATGTTAAAATATACTGAAATCTCCCCAGATGCCAGAAACTTCAGTTCTGGTAGTCCATGTCTTCAGAACAGCCTTTAGGATAAGAAATATCACTGTTTGTGTCCCCCTCTGGTCTCCTGATGGATATCAAAGCTGGCCAGTGGTGTCCAGCAGTAAATCAAATCTCCACGAACTTGTGAAATGTTAAGAGAGTTGGTTTTTAAACTAAATGCCTCAAATAGGGGGTGCAGCCTTCAGGATTGGGCCCAGATCCTATAAATACTTGTCACTTTTGCAAATCAGACTCTTTACTTACCTTCTCCAGGCATGTTGTACCTCCCAAACCCAAGGGCACCCTCGTAACACCAGGAACTTCTCCCAGTGCTGTTTCCCTGCTTGTTTTTAGGGATGCACCTTCCTACTGAAGAATTCTTTTCCAGCAGAAACCACCATTGCTTGTATCACAGCTCCCTGCAGCAGCCCTGCCAGCTGGTCCTGGTCTCCACATGGACACAAATGCTTCCTTTGAGGATGAGGACAAGAAAATGATGGATTTTGTCTGCATTTTCCTGCCGCCCCTCCTCCTCCCTCCATGTCCCTCTGGTTTTGGGATAACCCCCCTGCAGCACACAAAGGGCTGCTTGGTGTCCCCAGAGCCATTCCTCCTGCGGGCAGAATCCACTCAGCACCTCCAGGCCCTGCCCTCGGCGTGGGGCTCCAGCCCTGGCCTTTTGGGGGGTCATCACTGACCTCTCCTGATTGTTGGTTTTTTGTTTCAGGGAGCACTGGGTGCAGGACCTGGCATTTGTCTTTGCTGGAGTTCACCAGTTCCTTCTGGCTCCATTTCCCAGTCTGTCCACGTCCTTCTGGCCCTGCCCTGGAGCATTGGTCCCCTGGATTTGGGTCACCCACAGCCCTGGCAGGAGAACACTCTGTTTCCTCTTCCCTACAACTGACGGGGATGTTCCACAGGACACGTGCCAAGACAGATACTGGTGACACTGCACTTGTCCCTGCCCTCTAGGTAGAGTGTGACCTCTTTACGCCACCCTCTGAACCTGGTGGCCTGGGCAGATGCTTTCCCTGACATTGCTGCTGCTCTGCTGCCCTCCGTGCCCTCATCCCTGCTCTCCCTGCAGCCCCTGGGCCCAGATCCCTGCACCTACACCTGGCTCAGGAGCTCAGGGGGTTTCTCCCTGCAGCTGCAAGAGTTTCATGCTCAGGTTTTTCTCCTCAGTGGTTTTGGCTGCCTCAGGTGCAGTCCTGAGGGCACTAAAGCTGTCCTGCCCTGCAGGTGTCACCCAGAGAGGAGTCCAACAGATTTCATACACCTAGAGCTTGTGCTTTTGTGTTCTCCTCTTCTGCTCAGGACACTGCCCATCCTTGCAAGTGTCCAAGGCCAGGCTGGATGGGGCTTGAAGTGACCTGGTCTAGTGGAAGATGTCCCTGCCCATGGCAGGGGGTGGAACTCGAGGAGCTTTAAGGTCCCTTCCAACCCAAATCAATCTGAGAGTCTGTGATTCGAGCACCACTTTTTAAAACTCGCCATGGGCTCTCTTCTGTAGGATTTTCTCATCAGTCCCACTGTTGTTGGAGTGAGGAAAGGGGGCCCTGACCACGGTCTGCAGGTGCCTCATGTTATTGGGAAGAGGTGACTGGCAGAGATTCTCCTCACAACTGCGTGGTGACCAGAGAGGCAAAGTGGACAAGCTGGAACAGGAGACATCCCCACTGGATCTCAGGGAAAAACCCTTTGGGCACTGGATAAAGGCCCTGAGAGGCCCTGGACTCTGACCTTGCAGATTCTCAGCACTCACCTGGCCACAGCTGAGCACACTCACAGCCTGAGCCACCTCTGCTACCAGGACCTGCCCAAAGCATGGCTTGGACCAGCAGCCCCTGCCCACCCGCACGAGTCTGACACTGGAATGAAACTCTCACCAGATTTTCCAAGAGCAGTATTTCAGGGGTTTCTCCCTGTGATTTCCTCAGGAAAAGCACTTCTTTCAGGATTTTTCAAATTACTTTTAGCTGAATTGTCAGGGCCACCTGTTACCGGAGCCAGGCAAGGAATAAGAATAAGCTAAATTTGGCATTTCCACTTTGGCCTATCCAAGACAGGACAACAGCCTCACCCTATATCTTGTGGGAGAGGTCGTAGATTCCTGCCAGACTCCTCTCCCAACACTTGATAAGGAGATTTTTGTCTGAAGAAAATTGTACTGTTTCAAGCCTTTGTCCAGTGTAATTTACACTTGTGTTTGAGAAGGCTGGTCAAGAAAGCAGTTTTATGATCTAACCATAAACTGGCCAAAGCTGACTGGATTTACTTGTGTTTGTAGTGAGCTGATGTTTGCAGAAGCTCAAACTCTGTGCTCACAAAACAGGGAGTGAGTGGCCTCTGACCCTGGGGCATCACCCGTGCACAGCTCGGTCCAGGGAGGTCCAGCACCAGCAGGGGCCTGGGAATGGGCAGCGTGGTCCTGGCACCAGCCCTGGGGTCGCTGGCTCTTTCTGGCCAGCTTGTGCTCAGAAAGCACCAAGGAAAGTCCCTCCTGTCACCACTGGGCAGCACTTTTGCCTCGTGGTCCTTCCTGGGCAGTTGTGGCACCTCTGTCTCCTTCTCCCCATAGCTGTCCCCAGCTGCACAGAGCCAGCCCTGAGGTTCCTCATTCAGCTGTGGCCACCAGCTCTGCCCCTGAGGCCAATTAGTGCTCTGCCACGGGGAGGCTGAAGTTGGAGAGAGAAGTTCCTGTGTTCCCAGTTCGCCCACTCGGTCCCACTCCCCACAGACTCCCATCTGTGGGGAACAGGACACAGGGGTGCCAGTGCCAATTACAGGAGCCCAGAGCACTTTACCCACTCACCTGGCGTGTTTGTGAATGTGTAAACGAGGCCCACAGTGGGCTGTTAAAAGTTCTGGCCTGGTAAAAGTTCCAGGCAGCCACTTTATTCACTCCTGCTGGAATCAGTCACATCCTGGAGGCACTTGGAGCAAGGAGGGCCAAGTCTGCACAGACCTACCACCTCTGAAACGTCTGTGGTCAGGACACACACCTGAAACTGCTGAAGCAAAATAAAAAGAGAAAACAGTAAGTAATTGGCCAGGCTGTGGGAAATACTTGGGTGACAGAAAACCTTTTGAAAACATCTGTTTTTGCAATAAAAAAATACAATGTTGAGATTCCAGGGCTATTTGCAATCCTGGTTGTACCTCCAGCCCAAATTTTTGCCCAGCTCCAGCCACGCCAGGTGTGTCCCACAGTAGGTGGGAGCAGTTATTGCACCATTGCTGACCTCATACATGACTTGTGTCATTCTGGTGCCTCTTGGTCCTGTGCTGAGTCACCTCTGATCTGTAACTTCCAAAGGGTTTAATGGAACACAATTTATCTCATTGTTCTCTTCTTGCTGCCCCTTTCCCATCCCTGATCTGTGGGTACAGACCAAGCTGAAACCAGAGACCTGGGCCTTGCCTCAGACTTGTTCTTCTCTGCCACAAAGATTTCTGGTTGCTTTATTTGACGTCCAAACTTTGTGTTGTAAAGTGACAAGGACAATTATCTGAATGCTGAATCTGAATTCAGCTTGGTTTTGTGATGGATGATCAAAACTGAAGGATTTTCCTCTTGTTTTGCTGTGAGGTGTAGTGCAGTAGGTAGTGCATCCATCTCATGATCTGAAGGTTGTGAATTCAATCCTCATACGAGGCACCACTGTGAGGTGAACCCCTTGGCTTTATCTGGTTCTTCTCCTCAGGGTCAGGATTAAAGCACAAGAGACAGAATTCTTGTTTGGACTCGGATGTTTGTTATTCCTTATCTCAGCTACACCTCACTGACTGTGAGTGCTTCTACACACCGAGTTACAGAGCAGAAATGGAGCACAGAGTTCTGTCCTCAAGGTCTTTTTAAGCTTAAACTACCCAATTGTGAGATGCCAACTAATTTATTTTTACTTTTAACCCAGTAACTAACCACCCGTGTTCCACACTGTGGACCTTTTCCACCAATCCCACAAAATCACCCAAACTTACAAAGAAGAAAGAGAAGAAGGATTAACCTAGGCCCCAAACCCTCCATCTCGTTACATTTATATTACTATATCCCAAAACCTTAAACTCTAAATCTCTTACTCTGTGAGATAACACACTTCTATTCAACTCCACACTCACAATCTCAGGGCTATCACTCAATTTTGGAGGCCTTGTCCATGGCCTCAGGTCAAGTGCAGGGTGTCTTTGAGGATCAGGCCCTGTCAGCACAGAAAGCCTGGAATCCTCTGTGCCCAGGATCCTGACAATGGATGATGCTGCCACAGCCTCACATCTGTAGTTTTCCTGTTGTTCTCCTTCTGTCCAATGCTCAAACTTCTCCTGCCTGTCGTCCCTGTGCAGGCAGCATGCAGGAAATACTGAACCATGGCTGCTGCTTCATGCAGGAGCTGCTCCAGCACTGCACACACACTCCAACAGTGCTGCCACCACAGCTCATCCCTCCATTGCTTCCAGAACTCTCCTTGCACTCAGGGGAGGGATGGGTTTCTCAAGAGTTTCCATAGAACATCTGTTCAATGGAAAGGATCAACACAGACCCAGGTTAAATTTAAACATTCAGCTCCAACAGCAGCAGCAGCTTGCACAGCTGATGGCTTTTAATTTTCCCTGGGTGCTGTGGGAGATACAGCACCATGTTTTGTTTATCTGGAACGTTCTGGAAGGCAGGGGGGCATTAATGAGGAGATATAGCTAATAGAAGTGCTCAACAGTCATGTGTGAATGGAGGGGCCAACCAAGTCCTGGACATGTTGGTAGCTGGGATCAGGAGCTGGTGGAGAGATGAAAGCTGGTTCTCCCTGGAGCCTGCCAGGGTTTGGACAGTGAATCACAGAGCTGTGGCTGTCTGGACACAGGTGAGGAGGAGCCAGTGTGGATGGTCTGTACAGACAGGAGTGTGGTCTGCCATGGGCTTTCCTGGCCTGTGTCACCACTTCAAGCTCAAAGTCCCATTTGGTCAGTGTCCAGATCCAGCCCATGCCTGGCCTGTCTGAGGTGTTTCTTTTCTGTGCTCGGGAGAAAACAGTGCCAACCCAGGAGGATTTTTTCTGCAGTTTGATGTTTCTCTCACTCCTTGTTTCTCCTGCTTTGTACAGCAGATCTGTGGGAAAGCTGTGGACAACAGGGCTGTGACCCCCAGATCTGAGATGACTGTCTGCTAATTCCTCGGGACTTTGGGTGTGGGTTGGATTTGATCTCTGGCACAGCCTTCCCTGAACACCATTACTTCTGTTTGCCTGAGATTTGATTCTGTGGCTGCTTTCCCAGGCTCCTTGTCTTTTCCATGTGAAAACCCACAGCCTGACACAAGATCAAATCCACAAAATCTCTGGCCACCTACCACACCCTTGTCTCCAGCTCTGTACAGTGAGACACAGCTTTAGCAGAGACAGGAGCAGTCAGCACTGAAGAGGTAAATTTGTCTTTATTTCCATTGTACCCATTTTAACTCGTCCTGGGAAAAGCAGGACACAGGCTGTTGGGGAAAGGGCAGATCAGCTGCAGAGAGGGAAATACTGAACAGCAGCAGAGCCTGCCAGGTGGAAATACAGCCATGCTGGAGGGAGGAGAGGCCTGACCTGCTGCCCAGGTGGTCCCTGTGCATCCCCTGCCACTGCAGCATCACCCCAGGGTGCACACCTGAGGCCCAGGAGCACAGAAAGGGACCCTGAAGGGTGCTGAGCCCAAAGCCCTGCCCTGGCATAGGTGCTCCTGACTTTATTTTATCACCCTTGGAGTATAAAAACAATAAAAGAGGGGTTTTTATGTCTCAGTGAAATTGCCAGGATTTCAGGTTGTTTCCACTGCCTTGTGTCCATTGCTGGGACACCTGAGGTTCCCTTCACTCTCGCACCTGAGATTTCTACCCATTGGCAAACCCCACTGAGCTCCCAAATCCAAGCAGTCCCAGCCCTCAGCCTCTCCCCTTACCTGTCCCAAGGTTTTCAGATGTCCTAATCTGAATGCTGGACTCCAGTTCTGACCAGGCTGTCTTGCACTGGGGAGCCTGAAGCTGGTGCCAGTGCTCCAGACGTGGAGGGGCTGGGATCTCCCTTACCTGTGGCAAGTGCTCTGGTTCCCACACCTGAGGATGCTCTCAGACCACAGAGGTGCATTGCTGACTCAGGGGTGGCTCATGGCCCCTCAGGACAGCCAGGTACTCCTCTGGGCCCTCACGGGAGTGTTGGCAAATGGAAACATCCCTGCCCAGGTGCAGGACGTGGAGTTTTCCTCTACAAACTTCATGAAATTCCCATTGGCCCATTTGTCCCTGAAGGGAGCAGCCCAGGGAGGCACCATGGCAGAGCAGGTACACACCTGAGGGACTGAAGCCTGTGGGTGTGCCATGAGTAAACAAGAGGAAGAAATAACAAGTAGAAAAGCCAAGCCCAGCCTAGCCTCAGGCCCCTGTGGTGTGTCACCTCCCCCAGGGACTGGGAGAGACTGGGCAGGAAAAGAGGGCAGAAAAGATGCTGGACTGAAGCTGAACCTGGGGAAGTAGAGGAAAGGTGTTTCCCCAAGTGTTTGTTTAATTATTCTTAGGTTTTCCTCAGTATCTGAATCATTAACTGAAAGTGTGTGTTAAAGCAATAAATCAAGTGAAGTCCTCAGGCTGAGAGGGTTCTGCTCATGGTGGCAGGACTGAGGCCAGGCCTGGGCTGGGATCAGCACTGGTTTCCCTCTGGAGCCTTTCCTTCCCTTCTTCCCAGGCCAAGCCATGTCGTCCCCTGCAGTGCTGACACAAAGCTGCTCAATCCCTCCGAGAGCAGATGGAGTTTGGGCCCAGGACTCAGGGGTCTGTGAGAGGCCCTGGCCCCCCTCCACACCTGGGGGTCTCTGCAGGTGCCTTGTGGCCCCAGGCAGTGCTTCTGCAGCAGCAGCTGGGGCAGAACTGCTGCAGACAAGCTGTGAGAGCCTGTGCACGTCCCCTGTCCCTGGGCACCTGTCCCACAGCGGGACAGGGACCTGCAGCTTCCAGGAAAAACAGGGATCCCAAACTGCCCTCCACAGCTGGACTGAGCTGCCACACGGTCTCGGCTGGAGACAAGCTGGGAGACTGATTTATGGCTGTAACACACCCATCAGCGTGGAATGGCTTGGGCTGGGAGGGACCACAAAGCTTACCCAGCTCCGTGCCCCTGCCACCAACAGGGATGTCACCCACTGCACCAGGCTGCTCCAGGGCCATCCAGCTCAGCCCAGGAAACTGCCAGGGGTGGGGCAAGCACCACTGGAAAAGTGAAAAATCACTGCATACTTACAAGGAAGGGAAAAAGAAAATGAAAAAAAGAAATCAAACCCAAACAAACCCACTTTGATAAGAGCCCTCAAAGCAGAGTTACCTGTGACGTTCCCTCAGACTCCCTTGGAGACCAAAAATCAGTTTGGACACTTGTCTCCTGCATCAGGCAAACACCAGGTGTTTGAACCTCAGCTCTCTGTTTCCTGGACAGATTCACACAATAAATCCTCTGCCCGGGGCAATGGGCTGCCCAGTCTGAGCACCTGGGCTCAGGTACAGCCTCAGGGCCAGGGCAGTGTCCAGGTGACACCTGGCAGGTACCTGAACCACGGTGGCTGTGAGGTGGTGGCACTCGGTGACAGGGCTGCTGTCAGAGTTCTCTGCACTGGCCACGTTCAAAAGGGCCCTTTCCCCAAATGTAACCATTGCAAGTGAGGAGGAAAAAACACCAAAACTTCAAAAATGAGAAAAAATGGCAAGAGTGAGCCAGGAATTGTCAGTTAATTATATTCCCAAGGAATATCCAAAAAAGGAAAGTGTAACACAAAAGAAGAAAGGTGGAAAATAGTAAAGTTTAATAACAAGAAAAACACACAGATCTGAGCAAAACCTCTGTGAATCAATGAAACAACTGACAAAATATCAATAAAGTATCAACAGCAGCGGGGACAGCAGCTCTCAGAGCTGTGTGAAGACACACAGGAGCCTGAGCAGATCCACTCTGGACACTGCTGAGCACAGGGACAGCAGAGGGGTCCCACAGATCCCTGGAGCTGTACCTGGAACAGAACAATGACCATTTCATCCCAGACAGGAGGGGTTTAACCACTGCAGCTCTGGGCACTGCTTTCCACCACAGAGCATTGCCAGTCACCACCCAACACCTCACGGAGTTCTGGAAGCACCTGGAGGGTCCCTGCCTGGGCTCTGGGATGTCCTGGGGCACTGGTGAACCCTGGCTCAGCTCTCCTGCCCCGAGCACAGCACAGCACTGAGCACTTGGCACTGCCCAAGGGAAATTCCCTCAGTGCAACAAGGCACTGCAGCTAAAATGGCAGCACTGTAAGGAGCCTGCAGGGAGACAGCATGAACTGAAACCCGTGCAGGAACACATCTCACAGCACAGAGAAACGTGAGCCATCCTGCCAGCACCTGCCTCTGTACCTCCCAAGCCCTCCTGTACCACCCTGTCACCATTCCATCACATCTGGGTCAGTCAGTGGCCTTGTCCATCCCATTTCCCATGGACACGGAACTGCCCCAGCCCCCAGTCAGGCCATGGACACTGAGGGCTCAGAGTGCTCTCACCTGAAGAGCTGTTGGCAAAGCTCCTCATTTCCAGCCCAACTGCAGGTGAGCAAGGACAGGACAGTTCATCTTGCCCTACTGCTGCCTTCCTTCATGCTCTTTTTCCTTCTTTTCTCCCTAAGGTGCTACGGGAACAGCCAGCAGGGAGAACCTGAGGCTTCCCATCAGCAAATCCAGGCCAATCCCATCTGGAACAAGCAACCCATCCTTCACCTGGCCCTTGACCAACTCACCTGTCCTGTTCACACCCAAACAAACTCAGGGGGCCAGTGAGCTGCACAGCCAGACTGTCAGCATGAGCACTGCTGGGGGAATTCTTCCTACAGCACCCCAGCATCTGCCTGCTGCACCAACAACCCGACCCCAGGTGGCACAACCCAATCTCGGGCAGCACAACGTGCACGAGGCCTCCCCTGTCCCACACTCCCTGGAACACGGCACAGCTCTGTGCCTGCTGCCCCAGGAGGGTGCCCAGAGGTGCTGCTGGGTCAGCACACAGAACCCCAGCACGGGGAGCTCAGGTCACCTCTGCCTGCTCTGCCCCGGGCACGCTGTGGGGCCGCTGCCCACGGCGCAGCCGCGGCTCCTCCTGCTCGTACCAGCGCTGCTCGTCGAACTCGGGGAAGAAAAAGGCAATTTCTCTGCTGGCTGAGGCAGGTGAGTCTGTCAAAAGAGAGGGAAAGGCAGTGAGGGAGAGACGCCAGTCTGTCACCACAAACACGTGCTGGCCTCCAAAGGCACCTGGCTAGGCTGCACCTGGCCAGGTGTGCATGGGCGCTGCAGAAGGGAGCAAAGTGTTCACCTGGAGCCCCAGAACTAACGCACAGGCAAAGCACCATCATTCCTGCCTCCCCAAGAACCAATCAAGAATGCCAGGCCTACCTGAGCCGTGGGTCGTGTTCCTGGTGTCCGTGAGGCCATAGGCACCTCGGATGGAGTCTGGGTCGCTGTGTCGGGCTCGGAACACTTTAGTGGGTCCCATCAGGGATCTCCAGAGAGGGACAGCGTTCTCATGGGCCAGGATGTAAGCCCACATGGGGCCACTGCAGCAAGGGCCCAGGGAAAGCAGGAGAAATTATTATGAAGAGCTCCTTACAAACAGGTTATTCGTCCTTACAAACCCGCACAGTACAGCTGCCAGGGGCTGTCACGCTGGGCCCTGGCCGGCCCTGCCGGGCCATGGGGAGGAGCACGGTCCTACCCCTCCTCCAAATTATGCCCTCCACCACCCTCGGCGGTGCCACGCACCAGGCAGCACTGCTGTCACAGCCGGCTACGATGCCGACCCTCCTGCCCCCGCACACGGCAGCGAGCCCCTGCACGCACGGTCACCTGCAGGGTACCTGGCCATGAACTCCACCAGCCGCTGGTAGAAGAAACGCCCTGCGGAGAGACACGGACCGAGTGGGCAGCGGCCCGGGGGCACCGGCACCCCGCTCCGGCAGCCCCGAGCACCGCTCGGACCCGCGTGCTCGCGGTGG
>VYXF01009671.1:4000-20319 GCA_013397295.1 Polioptila caerulea
TGTGCTGCCCCAAGCACAGCCCGCGTTCCTCAGCCCCCGGCCTCTGGCAGCCCCTGGCTGGGCACGGCTTCCTGGGCAGGGTTTCTCCCTGCAGGTCACGAGCCGTAGGAATTGGCACCGTTTCCATTGCACCCATGGCTCCGCTTACCCCAGAGCAGAGCCGCCACGGCCGCTGCTGCTCCCGGGGCCGCTGCCCAGAGCTCGGCCGGGCTGCTGGCCCTGCCCAGTGCCCCGAGAGCAGCCAGGCCGGGACACATCCCAGAAACATCNAACATCCCAGAAACATCCCAGACACATCCCGGACACGTCCCAGACACATCCCGGACACGTCCCAGACACATCCCGGACACGTCCCAGACACATCCCGGACACGTCCCAGACACATCCCGGACACGTCCCAGACACATCCCGGACACGTCCCAGACACATCCCGGACACGTCCCAGACACATCCCGGACACGTCCCAGACACATCCCGGACACGTCCCAGACACATCCCGGACACATCCCGGAAACATCCCGCACACATCCCGGCAGGGAGCATCCCTGGGGCATCCTGGAGCAGGATCGGGACCAGGCACCAGGATCAGCCTTTGGGATCAGCCCTCGGGATGAGCCCTTGGGATGAGCCGGGGTCGGGCCCCAGAGGGACTCAGCCCCTTGGCTGAGGATCAGCGCAGTGCCAGAAGCCACTTTCCCTGAAGGAGTAAATGCGGAAGGCTGAACGATTGGAGAGTGCTGAGCTCAAATCCCGGATTACCCAGCTGCCACACTAACCCAGTAGCTGGGAAAGGCTCCTCTGCAGCTGCTCCAGCCTGTGGAAGGAGCTGGTGGTGGGAATGATTTCCCAGCTCGTTATATGGCACATCTCACACGGAGAAGCAGGGCCGGTGCTTTTCCTGATCTTCTGCACAAGTCCTCAAGGGGAGATTCCTGCAGGGAGGGGTTTCCCCGAGAGGAGGCATCAGCCAGGAGATGCCACTTGGGAATGAGTCACTTGGCCTCAGAGGTGAACTCCAGGCAGTCAATTTTAGTGATCCAGTGGAGAGCACAAGCAGAGGCAGCTGTTGAAGTTCCTCTTTCCCTCCCACTCCCCTTTTTTTTTCTCTTTTTTCCTACTTGTTGTTAGTCTCGGTTAAAAAAAAAATGTATAGAGCTCTTGTGTTGAAAATAAGATTTTCCCAGAGAAATGGATCACAGAATCCCACACTGGTTTGGGTTGGAAGGGACCATGAGCTCATCCAGTGGCACCCCTGCCATGGGCAGGGACCCCTCCCACTGCCCCATGGTGCTCCCAGCCCCGTCCAGCCTGGCCTGGGACACTTGCATGGGGCAGCCCCAGCGGCTCTGGGCAGCTTGCTCAGCCTGGACTCCTTGGATTTCAGATGCTGAAGCGAGGGTGGAGCAGCCTTTTGTCCCCCTGGGCTCTGGGTGTGCCGGGAGCCTCAGACCCTCCCGCTGGTGCTGGTGTTCGTGGAGCTGCAGGCGGTGGTGTCTGCATGCCAGGCAAACCCCCTCCAAAGGGTCAGGCAGCATTTCAAACCAAATCAGCTTTGAACAATCAGATTACAGCTGCAAAGCCCTCAGCCCTGTGCATGTGCAGAGCCCTCCTGGCAGAGCTGCCCTGGCCAAGCAGGGCTGCTCTGTGGCTGGGGGGCTGTGCCTCGATACCCCCATGGGCACAGGGTTTGGCTCATGCCACCCAGTGCTTCCCACTGCTCTCGGAGTTCTTTCCCATGGGCCTGCAGCTTTTTCCTTCCCACCTGCTGCTCTCTCTCCTCTGGAAACACGAGCTGTGTTCTGCCAGGTTGGTCGGGGTTCCTGGCTCACTGTCTGGGAGGACATTTTGCCTTTAGGATTTTATTCAGTCGTCTTCCAGGGACTGCGTTTGTTACAAAATCCTTTTTCTAATGGATCTTTTCTTTATAGTTGGAAACATTGATTTAGCCAGTGTCTAAAGGGGCTCCAAGAGAGCTGGAGAGGGACTGGGGACGGGATGGAGAGACAGGACACAGGGAATGGCTCCCAGTGTCAGAGGGCAGGGCTGGGTGGGATCCTGGGCAGGAATTGTGCCCTGGGAGGGTGGGCAGGCCCTGGCACAGGGTGCCCAAAGCAGCTGTGGCTGCCCCTGGATCCCATTTTAACAGTTTCTGTGTTCTGAACTGGTTTGCCATCTCTGGACTGGGCCCCTCTCTTCACCTTCCCCAGCAGTCTCAGGCTGGAAGCTCAGCCTGGCACGGTGGCTCCCAGGTGCTCCTAATGCAGATGTGCCCCCCCAGAACGCACCTAAAGCTGTCCTGTGTTCCCCAGGGACCCTGTTCCAGCTGAGAGCACACGGGAGGGCTGGCACTCATCCATGGGAGTTCATCCGGGCAGCCCTTGCCCCGGGCCGGCGGATGTGGGTGCGACAGGAGCGCTGTTGATCCCTGGCACTGCCACCCCCGGTGGGTACCTCCGGGTTTCTGTGTTGCTGAAATGGCTCCCAAGGTGTTCAAATGTCTTTTTCCCAGCCCTGAGACCGAAGCAGTTGATAGTCCTTGGCTCTGGTTTTCGAGGTTGTTTATTTTCTCTTATCCATTACATTCTTCCCCTGACCTGCCGAGGTCTGTCTGCCAGGTCAGTCCAAGGCACACTCCCACCCTTGGGGTGGTGTCAGCTTTTTATACTAAAAACTACGTGTACTTTACTTACAATAATTTTCCAATACCTATCACCTGTGTTATACAGTCTCTACTCTAAACCAATCAAACAGTGCCACCATCACAGCAAGAGAACAAGAAGGAAGAAGCCCAAAAACCATGGGGATCCTCCATCTTGTCTTCACTTACAAACCATTCTACCAAACCCAAAATCCACTTTTTCACCCTGTGACAAATTAACTATTATTCTACTCAAACTCTTGTGATTCTTCAGACTAAGTTGGTAATTGTTTCCATGGGCTAAAATTGAAGGCACGGGTGTCTTTGACTCCGTGCCAAGGTCTCTGTGCCTCTTGCCAGAGTCTCGAGTTCCCCAGGGCAGTCAGAGGAATGTCCTTTGTTCTGACATGTACGACCCCCTCACAGCCCATCCCAGCCACTCTGCTGGTGCCCCTGCTCTCTGTTTTTACCTTTATTTATGGGGGTGGTGATGTTTGTTGCTGTGTTTCAGAGCCCAGGATCACCTTTGCTGCTCGGTAGCAGGGCAGAGGGGGGCTGGCATTAGGGAGGAGACTCGCAGCAGGTGTCACAAAAAGGTCATTTAGAGCAGGATATTTAGTAATGAAAAATCAGGTTTGAAATAATCTGATCCTCAGTTTTTCAGGCAGCAGGAACAGCTTTTCACTAGAGCCTGATGGACATCTCCCAACTGTTTGCATTTGGGAGATTAATGGACTTTCCATTCAAATTCTTGTCTGTTGCTGTGAAATGTCAATTTTTATCTTGATTTAGAGCTGGGCACACACCTAATGAGAAGTAAAGCACACTGTCAAATAGAAATGTAATTTTTGGATAGTCTGGGTCTGCCTAAAGAAAGGTTCCTACTCCCATCAGTCTTTTGCTGCTGCCCAGTTCCTCACAGCTGAATTTAATGATGATGAGTCAGTCTGGAAATTAACCTTAATTCTGAAATCCAGAGCACAGTGGTTTTGTTGCCACTGTTGAGTCTGTTATTTTTCAAGCTCATTTATAAATTGAATAAATCCAAGAACTGAAAGTCTTTTATAAGAGCATAGCAATTAAATACTGCCTTTTCCATCCTCAAATCCAGCTGTGTTGTGTGTTGGTGCTGCAGAGGGTTGGAGAGGTAGCATTAAATAGTTATTTAGGGATGTTAATAACATGCTTAAAATGTTTCCATCAAGTGCTTTTGGATCGTGCGATGCCATCTGTGTTACAGTTGATTTAGTTAATTATACAGGCATGAATTCCTTGGGAGAAGGGATGGCATTGCTCTAACAGCTTGTTTGTGAGCAAGATAACACAGTGACACGCTATTAAACTCATGGAATTGGGCCTGAAATATATTCCTCACTAACAGCCCGCCCCAAATGAGGCTGAGCTGCTCCAGTTTAATGGCTAATTTGGATGGGTGTGTTACTGGAGTTTACTGCAGGAACTCCAATGGGGTTTTGTGCCTTAAATATTGGGGGTTAGCTGAGAAAAGGAGCATTTCCTTTCCTGCCTACTCACCTGTTTTTGATGGATTGTTGCTCTTTGTGCCATTCAGCCCTGAGCGTTGCACAGTGGCACGGGTGCCCTGCTTTAGTGCCCTGCTGGCATTCAGCAGCACCCGTGTCTGCAGCATTGCATTCAGAGACTGTCCTGACCTGGGACCCACGGCATCATCCAGGCCAGCCCCTGGCCTGCACAGACACCCCAAATCCCACCCTGGCACCTCTGGAGTGGTGTCCAAAGGCTCCTGGAGCTCTGGGGCCGTGCCCATCCCCACCTCTCTTTCCCTGAGAGCCAACCTACACCCGCCCTGGCACAGATCCAGGTGTTCCCCATAAATCATAATTAGCTGCAGGATTGGCACCCAGCTCTGGTTTGCACTTCAAACAAAACCCAAAAACCTCTGTAAACCTCTGATGAAGGAGCAGAGGATGGGATCGTGGCACAAACAGGTAACTGCACACACAAGGGGAGTCTGCCCAGAGGAGCCTGGAAGCTGCAAAGTAGAGTTTGCAAAGGACACGATCCACCCATCAATGAGTTAAAGCCAACCACAGTGGGAGGATTAATCTTTGAGGAAAAATTCAGGTCAGTGGGGATTTGACATGTGTCTGTTACAGCTGCTGCTGGAATTGATCTAATCCTCAGCAAAACTTTGGCCAGACTTCCAGCTGCAGAGATGTCAGGGCTGGGGGCTGAGGGGTGGGATTATTTTGAATCTAAAGCAGGTATTATTGCATGAAAGATGGGTTTCAGAGCTTTCTTAACACTGGGAAGTGTTGGTTGGTTGTTTATTTCCCTTATGGGAATGGAGACTTGCTCTGCACCAGCTGACTGTGGGTACCAGGGTGGGGAACCTGCAAGTCCCTCAGCAAGAGCATGGGCGAGTCAGATGTGCCTCTTTGGGCACCTGGGTTGAGTCACCCACGTTCCTGGTATTTTTTAAAAAAAGAATTTCATCACATAAGTCTAAATCTAAACAGCACAGAGAAAAAAAATCATCATAGAATGTCCAGGGCAGGGAATGGAGATGTGAAGGGGCTGGAGAATCCCTGAGGGAGCTGGGAAGGGGCTCAGGCTGGAGCAAAGGAGGCTCAGGGGGCCCTTGTGGCTCTGCACAGCTCCTGCCAGGAGGGGACAGCCAGGGGGGATTTGGGATCTGGGAACAGGGACAGGGACAGGAGCAGAGGGAACGGCCTCAGGCTGGGCCAGGGCAGCTCAGGGTGGGCAGCAGCAGGAATTTCCCCATGGAAAGGGCGCTCAGGCCTTGGCAGTGCCCAGGGAGGGTTGGAGTGCCCATCCCTGGGGGTGTCCCAGGAATTCCTGGGGTGGCACTCAGAGCTCTGGGCTGGGCACAGGGTGGGGCTGGGGCACAGGGGGGTCTTGATGATCCTGGAGGGATTTTCCAGCCTCAAGGATCCCAGGATTGGATTCTGTGGTTCTGCATGTGAGGGAAATGCACAGCAGAGCCCTGTGTGCAGGACAATTCTTGTCTTGGCCGTTGTTCCTTGAGCTCAGCTACCTGCTCACTCCTTTTCCCATGCAGTTCCCAGGTTTCCTTCTCACCTTGCAGCTGAGTGAGTGATACACTGCTTATATGGATAAATCCCAAAGATTTATATGGATAAAGCCCAAAGATTTATATGGATAAAGCCCAAAGCACAGCTCCAGCATGGGACACAACTGCATTGGCTTAGCATGAAATTCCTTTTCAGAGGAAAACTCATTTTCTTGCATTTGGATCTATGGGCTGGTGCAATCCTAAATGGAACATGGAAATTACTCATATGAGGAAGTGGGAACTCAGCCATGAACAGTATTACATTTTCTTTCTATTATAGTATTTCAAGGTGCACCAGAGGCTCAAAAAGGTTTGTTTAAACTAATTAATCAGAACAATTTGTCAAAACCAGAGAACACCAGTGCTCACAGGGCTGTGGCAGACATTGGAAATGTTCCATGTTTGTAAGAACAGTGTTCAGCTCTCAAATATTGGTACCCTGGGTAGGGATTAATTCACTCATTTTTAAGCGTGGTGAAACATTCATTTCAGCAACTACTACCTAGAAAACACATTTCCCAATTAGTCTTGATGTCTGAATTGCAAGTCAGGAGGCAAAGGGAGCGTGGAGCCCTGCTCAAGGCAGCTCTGATGCATTATTGATGCTGTTTTCAATATCAAACATGCCAGGAATCAGATGCATAATCTCTTCTCCCAGCATCAGAAATATGATGACCTTTCTGTTCTGTTGAGGTGATGTGTCTGATAGCTGCCCTGCTCTGGAACTCACTGGGATAATGAAGGAACAGTCTGGAGGCAGGTGACAGGTTTTCCAGGGAATGTCTCCTGGGGACAGGGAGCTGTTGAGGGTCAGTGCTCCGGGCTGGCCTCGCCAGGTCCCCGCGTGTCCCCAGAGCCAGGGCAGAGCCCTGGAGCAGCAGCCGGGTCCCCTCAGGCTGGGATGAGCCCCCTCCTGCCTGCCGCTGGATCGGCACAGTGCTGCTGCCTTGGGAGTGTTTTATGAGTGTTTTTCTGCCCGTGTTTGTGATAAATGCCCTTTCAAGCCTGGCCTGGCATTTGGCCCCGGGTCGCAGCTGGCTCCTGTGGCCGGGCCGTGCTCCAGCAGGCACGGCTGCTGCTGCAGGGGGAACAGGCCAGCCCTGTCAGGGCTCCAACAATGGCACTTGTGCCCCTGCACACACACACAGGGTCGGGGCTGTCCCTGGGAGCTCTGTGCAGCCCCGTTTCCATTCCCACCCCGGGAACAGCAGCCCGGTGTTCCAGCCCTGCTGGCTGGGAGCTGCCAGGGCTGGGCTCTGCTGTGCCCAGCACCTGGGCTGGCTGCAGCAGCACACCTGGGCACTGCCAGCCCCTGCTCACCCCCTGCTGCCCCAAGGGAAGGCTCCTGTGCCCCCAGAGAGGCTGCACAGCTGTGGAGTGGTCAGGGCACGGTGGCCATTCCTGGGCTGTCCTGTGCAGGGCCAGGAGCTGCATTTCAGGGACCCAAGCAGGTGCTTGGCATGAAATGTGTCACTTCATACACTGAGCCTTCGTAACTTCTTAAACAGAATTAAAATGCTGCAGCTCTGTAATTATCAGGATCTGTGGTTCCACAAATTGACCTCAGACAGAGTTCCCACCAAGTGAGCTCTGCTCTGCAGTAGCAGCTCCTGAGTTTTCTTTTCTGGAAGCACACAAATGTAAATCCTCGCAGCCCTCGTCTGTCAAAAAGGATCCTGTTGGCAATTACTCTCTCAAATCCCTCTACCATTCCAATTATGATTTGTCTGCCATTCATGTGGAAGCAGCTAAAGCTTGTTGGTTGCTTCTCGTTTCCTCAGGTTGTGAACTAACCTGGCTCACACTGCCTCTGCCTTTGCAGGGAATCCTCTAAGAAAATAATTGTAATGTGCACAAAGGCCTCATTTGCTGCAGCAGGTAGGACTCTGTGCCTGTGGCTACAGGCTGCCCCATTTTTTATCAATAAAGAAAGGGTTTTAAGTCTCCACTGGTGTGTTGTGTCTGCTTACACAAAGCAGCAGGAATCTGAAATGCCAAGAACAAGTACTCGTGTTATAGATTTTTCAGGCTACGTCTTTAAAATTTAATTTATTTCTATTTCTTTGCCTAACTAAACATGTTTCTTTTTATAGAAACTTCCAGGCTACAAAGTCAGGCATCAGCCTGAGAAACAGCAGAACCAAGACTGTTTGTACACCCTTGGTTTGGACAATTAATATCAGGAATGTTATTTTATTCCCAGCCTCCCTCCTCCCCTCTACCCAAAGCAGTGTAGTGACTGCTTGCCCTTTGTGATTTCTCTGGCTCTCGGCAGCTCTGCCCTCCCAAACTCTCTGAGCCCTCTCCCATCCTTATATCCCATTTTATACCCCAGAGCAGCTGCCTCCCTCGGCTCTTCTCTCCCTGGTGGAGTCAGGCTTTTGCTCTTGGAGTTCCAACCAGGCTATTCTCTATCACGGTGCTTTCTGGGGGTTGGTTTTGTTGCTGTTCTGCTGTCACCATTGGTTGTTGCTCTGTCCTTGCAGCTGCCCTGACCTGCTGAGCCCCATCCCTGTGCCTGGACAGGGACAGTGCCCCCGCTGTGGTTGGACCGTGAGCCATGAGGGACAGGGCGAGGCACTGAGGTCACCGGCCAGGAACATTGCTCCCCCCCGTGACAGGACTGCTTTAAAAAGGTTGGACATGTTTTCCCAAATCTGGGCACTTTTTAATGGAGTTCTCTCGTATGGCCATCCCGTGGTTCCAGGATTCTGTGAAAACAGAATAGAAATAAAATCTTCCCAGCAGTTGCTGTGTCCCAGCCGTGGCAGCACCGGGGCTGGTGCGTGGGTGTTCCTCCTGAACACCCACATCCCCCTGGGAATTCCATGTGCCCCGTGCCCTGGGAACTCCACATCCCCTGTTCCATGGGAATTCCACATCCCCTGTGCCCTGGGTATTCCACATCCCCTGTGCCATGGGTATTCCATGTGCCCCATGCCCTGGGAACTCCACATCCCCTGTGCCCTGGGAACTCCACATCCCCTGTGCCATGGGAATTCCACATCCCCCGTGCCCTGGGAATTCCATGTGCCCCGTGCCCTGGGAATTCCCCATCCCCCATGCCATGGGAATTCTACATCCCCTGTGCTGTGGGAATTCCACCTCCCCTGTGCCCTGGGAATTCCACCTCCCCTGTGCCATGGGAATTCCAGCACAGAGGGAGGAACAGGACACTGCCTGGCAGGAGGGTGCAGCCGAGGGGTCAGGTCCTGCTCCCAGGGAACAAGGGATGGGACAAGAGGCTGCATCAGAGGATGCTCAGGCTGGGCATTGGGCTACACTTCTCCATGGAAAGGAGAAGCCCTGGCACAACTGTCCAGAGCAGAGGTGAAGTCCCCAAACCTGGAGGGATTTAAAAGCCACGTGGATGTGGCACCTGGGACACGGGGAACAGGCAGCACTGGGGGAACGGTTGGACTTAATGGTCTTGGAGGACTTTTCCAAGGTGAACAGAGCTGTGATTCCACACTCCATCCAGGGCCTGCAGCCCCTTCCCTGCTGGCCCTGCCGGTGCTGCTGGGGTGTGTGCCCCTGGCAGGCCGGTGCCAGCGCTGTCCCTCCCTGCAGGCCCCAGAAGATGTAGAGGGGCGCGGAGCCGCCGGAGCCAGCGGGGCCGGGGCCGTCCCTCACCATGGCCAAGAGGGGCTCCAGCAGCCGCGCCAGGGGGGACAAGCCCGATGCCCTGGCTGCCCTGCAGGCTGCCAACGAGGAGCTCCGGGCCAAGCTCACCGACATCCAGATCGAGCTCCAGCAGGAGAAGAGCAAGGTGGGCGGTTTCCCTTCCTTGGGGCCATTTGGGGTTGTTTGGAGAGTCCGGGAATGCCGTTGTTCTCTTTGTTGGTTCTTCTCTTTCCCTTTTACCCTCATTTCCTTTGGATTTTGAGCTCGAGGTCCTCCAAACTGGCTGCTTACCCACATGTACAATACAAAACCTCAGCTCTGTCTCCTATGCTAATTCCCAAATTCCAAGGAGACACAGCTTCTCCCTCATCCTCTGGGAGAGGGACACCTGATGGGGCTGGAGCCGCAGCTCCAAGACTTTCCAGCTCTTGCCCTCAGATCACTTCTCAGCAAGAGCCTGGAATATTCATCTTCTTTTCCCTAATTCCCCAAATCAGCTTCCACTGATAAACTTTGGGGGGTTTTTGTTCCAGAATAAAGATGTGTTACTGTGCAGGGACGAAATGATAGTCTGCATTTTTCCATTAATTTCAATCATTATTAGGCATTTTAGAGCACGAATCCAACACACACGTACATATAAATAGAGCATCTGTTAATCCTTTTGCTGTGAAGCAGCATTTGCAGCTTTAAGGCTGAGGACTTTGTTTTCCTTCTCCCTGTCCTTCACAGCCACTTCTGGCCATGGCTTCTCTTGAGTTTATGATGTGGTTTTAAATTGAAACATCACTTGAACCTTGTGTGGTCGGGTACAGTCAGTTATTTCTGCTGAATTATTCATCACTAGGAAAGCATCTGGTAAAATGCAGCTGTTTGGGGCTGCACAGGAGCTTGCACTGAGCTTTTTGTGTCCTGCCTATGCACGAGCAGGTTTGGTCTGCGTGCCTGAGCGTGCCAGAGTGATGGCCTTGGCATCTGATTTTTCCCTTAATTTTGGGGGAATGTGCTGTGAGAGCTTCTGCAGAATGAAGTAAGGACTCAGAAGGTGCTGACTCCTAAAAAATAGGAGCCCACAGTGAAAGAAAGGTCTTTGCTACCACCAGTTTGCAGACACAGACATACCAGCATTGAGGTGTAATACTGTGAAGTCATCTCTACCATTTTTGAACAACATCATGATATGTATTCATTGTTGGGTTGATTGAAAATGCTGTCCTGTTTTTGATTTTCCTTACAGGTCAGCAAGTTGGAAAGGGAGAAAAATCAGGAAGTGAAGCAGATCAAGGAGCACGAACAGCATAAAAGCACAGTGGTGGTCACAGAGCTCAAAGTCAAACTCCACGAAGACAAAATGAAAGAGCTCCAAGCTGTTCGAGAAACACTTCTGAGGCAGCACGAAGCTGAACTACTCAGAGTAATAAAAATTAAAGATAATGAAATCCAGAGACTGCAGACCCTGCTCAACGCCGTGCGGGACGGGGCCCCGGACAAGGTGAAGACGGTGCTGCTCAGTGAGGCCAAGGAGGAGGCCAAGAAGGGCTTTGAGGTGGAGAAAATCAAGATGCAGCAGGAAATTTCCGAGCTGAAGGGGGCTAAGAAGCAGGTGGAGGAGGCTCTGACCATGGTGATCCAAGCTGACAAAATCAAAGCAGCCGAGATAAGGAGTGTGTACCACCTGCACCAGGAGGAGATCACCAGGATCAAGAGGGAGTGTGAGAGGGAGATCCGCAGGCTGGTACGTGTCCCTCTGCTCCTGTGGCTGGGCTGCTGGCAGGAGGTGGGCAGTGCTGGGCTCACTGGGTGCCTGTTGGAACTCTGGGGCTTGCTCCGGGTCTGGTTCACGTTTACTTGCAGAAAGGGCAAGCTGGTCTTTAAAAGGATTAGGATGTTTGTAAGAAGTTTCTTTATCTGTGTCAGAGCCCGTTGATGCTGTTCACGTTGAGGGTAGCAGGAAGAGCCCTCTGGTCAGGGGAATGCTACAACAGTCCTGTTTCTTGGGTTGTGCCTCTGTTTCCTCACCATGTGTCCCTTCCTGATCCACCTTGGGCTCTCCCTTTCCCTGCCTTTGCTAGTTCCCATCAACATCCCATAGTGAGGCTTTCACAATCCCAAACGCTCTTTTTTTTCACTCCTGAGTGCTGCACACACAGGAGGGCGTTCAGGGGGAGTTCCTCTCCATACCCAGCATGGTGGCTTTCCCAGGACAGGGGCTGGTCCTGCTGATGTGGCTCCCACCTGAGCAGGTCACTGGCCCTGCTCACCAGGCCCTGCCCACCTGGCCCTGCCCACCAGGCCCTGCTCACCTGGCCCTGCCCACCAGGCCCTGCTCACCAGGCCCTGCCCACCTGGCCCTGCCCACCAGGCCCTGCTCNCCCACCTGGCCCTCAGGCCCCTCTGTGGCTGCCCTCACCTAACCCAGCACTGCATCCTCAGGCTGGGCTGCACACCTGGGGCTCTGGAGTTTCCCTCTGGAACTGGCAGGGGAGGTTGGGAGGGGTTCTGGTGCTTGGAAAAGGGGGGAGATCCCCGAGGGAGGGAGCTCCCTCACCGGGAAGCCTTTGGCCCAGAGCCTGGCAGGCCACCAGCACCTCTGGGGCTCGGGGGTTCATCGTGTGCTGCTGGCTCAGCCCCGAGGGCAGCAGTGTCTCCCTGAGCTGCTGCTGCCTTTCCCAGGGGCCTGGGGGCACCCCCTGCTCCCACCGAGTGTGTTTTGGGTCTTGTCTCAGCATTTATGTGGTGTCACCATCGTTCTGTGTTTGCCACGCTGCTTTACAGCTCTCAGTGCCCTGGTACAAACCCACCCAGGGCTCTTCAAGTCATCAGCCCTTAGCTGTGATCCAAATGCTAAAGCAAAATGAAAATGCCCAGAGTTTGCAGCTGGCCCCAGATCAGAGGCTGGCAGTGTGAGCACGCTGCAGAGACCTGCAGGACCTCCTGCCCTGGCAGGATGCTGGTGCAGCATCACCTGAGCCCTGACACCCCAGCAGTGCAGTGGCCCCACCTGTATTTCGCCTCCTCTTCTCTCAGACTTTAGGCTGTTAAGGTTTCTTCATGGGTTATTTTATTTTTATGAAGAGGATATTAAAAATAATTTATAACCAGGTGCTCTATTGATGCTGTTCAAATATCCTGCAGTGTAAGTACCTTCTTCTCTACTCATACATCACTGGTGCATTGATTTCATGCATCACAGGGACTGGGGGGCTAATGGACATCCTAAATAAACTTGCTGCATCACATGGAAGGCCCCCACTAATGGCCTTTAATGTAGAAGCTGTAAAATAAATATGGCCTTAGTTACAGGGATTAGAGTGGTTCAATGGGATGTTTTCTAAACTGCCTTTGAAAACCAAACATTTTTAAAGTTCCTGCTTGAAAGAATCAGATTGTCTGGCTGCACCAATGAAATTACTTGAGGCCATGGTTTTACCAAGCCCTGAGTGCTTCCTGGGTGGTGGCAGGTGCTGGGTGGGAGCTGGTGGCTCCTGGCACCTTGTGGGGAGGGCCCTCGTGTCTGGGTGAAAGGCTGTGCCATGCCCTGGTCACAGAGAGTCAGGGGCTCACTGACAAAGCTTTAGGGCACTTTTTGTGCTGCACAGACTGGCAGGCTGTGGCAGGAGCAGAGGGAACGGCCTCAGGCTGGGCCAGGGCAGCTCAGGGGGGGCAGCAGCAGGAATTTCCCCATGGAACGGGCACCCAGGCCTTGGCAGTGCCCAGGGAGGGTTGGAGTGCCCATCCCTGGGGGTGTCCCAGGAATTCCTGGGGTGGCACTCAGAGCTCTGGGCTGGGCACAGGGTGGGGATGGGCACTCGAGGGTCTGTGGTTCTGAGTATTCAGCAGACACAGCCCCAGCTCCTCCCTGTGGTCATTGCCAGGGTGGGAGCCAAGGGCACGGAGCAGGGCTGGGCATCCCCAGCAGAGCAGCACAGGGCAGGCACCCAGGGGTGCCCAGGCTGCTCTGGCACACGTGGCTGGTGCTGTTTGTGCCTGTGCAGGCTGCTCCAGCCAGCCCAGCCCCACAGGGGCACTGCACGAGTGCAATCCCCCTGCAGGTGCCTGTGGCAATGGCCTCCTTTGGACAGAATGCCTCATTTCAGTCAGCCCTTCCTAAATTCCACATTGTGCACTTTAAACTGCCTTCAAATACTGCAGGGCTGTGTTTAATTGCACTCCCTGCTCGGTGTGTGCACGGCCAGGGGAAGCAGCTTTCAGCCTGGAGTGCTCCCCATGCTCAGCTGGCCTTGGTGCTTGCTAAGGGGGGGCCAAAATTCAGTGTGGGAAAGAGCATTTAACCTTTAGATCAGGAGGGAGAAGTTCTGCACAGCCATGGCCACTGCAGCCTCCTCACTCCTGTCTCCTTTATCAGGGGGCTGGGAAATCAGAAACACTGAGGAAATGGGATTTGCTAGAGCCTGGGAAGTGGATATTTTCAATCTAGATAAACTTCATTGGATTCTGAGTAGCAGAGCTTTAATAACCTGTGCCAGTCCCTCTGTGAGAGCACTGGACATCGAGAGCTTCACGGCCTCCTCATGGCAATGCCACCCCACAGCCAAGGAGGGACCAAGGTTTTGAACACCCTGAGAACCTCTGTGTTCCCAGAGCCCCTGAGCTCTGCCAGACACAGGCTAATTAGTGAAGATGTCTGATGCAAAGGGTGGGATCAGATGAAAGGGTAGAAATCTGGCTTTTTAAATATTAATTTTATTGGTGATTGATTTAGTCTTTAGCTTCTGCTTTTGATTCCCTCATGTGTTGAGAAACCCCCATACCTGGGATTGTAAAGGTGGCTCAGCACTGAAAGGTAGACACATGTTCAAGGTGAATCGTTCCTTCTTCCACCTGGGGAATTTTTAGTCATTTGTGGTTTGGCCTCATTTACAACAGGCTTTTTCCCAACTAAACCTGAACTGAGGGATTTTGTTGTATGTTAAAGCCAGACAATGTTCCTCCTACACTTAGGAGGGTCAGGAAACCTCCTCATCCTGAGGGATTCCCTCCACGTGTCACAGGCCAGCTTTCAACAACACAGACCCAAACAAGGAGTTATTGTTTTCTGGGCTGTGCCCAGAGCGTGGCTGTGCCACAGCACACCTGCCACAGGGCTGGGCCTGTGGGAGAGCTTGGGAGCTGCTGGCACTGCGGGTCTGTGCCAGGACAGGAGCTCTGGCACACCCCGTGCTTCAGTTACGGGATGGTTGCACTGGGGCTGCACCAAGCTGAGCTCCCAGGGCCCTCCCAGCCCAAACCCCCCGGGGTTCTGTGGTTCCAAGGCACTCTGCTGCTGCTGTGTCAGGTGCCCGGGCCAGGGAGGCCCCAGGGTTTGGCTCTGGAGAGGAGGGGCAGCCAGCAGGGCGTGTGTCCCCTGTGCCTGAACCCCAGGGCCACCTCGCCTCCTGTCACCTGGGCATCCCAGCAGCCAGGCCACAGCTCCCTGGCAGTCCCATGGAGGCTGGGACAGGTGTCCTCACCTGTCCTGGCTGCCCTCGGGAGCTGTGCCTGCCGTGGAGCAGCTCCAGTGGGCAGGGATGCTCCCCTGTGTGCCCTGCCTGGGCAGTGCCTTTCATCCCTGGCACTGGCAGCTGCAAAGGCCTTTTTTGACAGCACCTGACATTGTACAGGCCCCAGGGCCATTGCAGGGACAGATGGCCCAAGCAGGACCCTGCACTCGGGTGTGAACAAATGATGACTTTAAGAGTCAGGGCTCGAGGCCCCGGGCTGGGCCTGTGCTGCCCTGGGGCACAGGAGGGAGCTGCTCTCCCTGAGCACGGCTGCTGCTCTGGCACTGGCACCAGCTGTGCTGGGGCTGTGGCAGGAGCACACACATCACATCCATCCCAGCTCCCGTGGCACTGGGGGTCTGGCTGTGCTTGGATGCTGCTGCCCCTTCCTGAGCTCGGGAGCCAGCAGGGAGGCTGGGAGCAGGGAGAGGAGCCAGAGCCCTGTCCTGGGCCAGCACAGCCCAGTACAGGCCAGTATAGCCCAGTACAGCCCAGTATAGCCCAGTATAGCCCAGTATAGCCCAGTATAGCCCAGTATAGCCCAGTATAGCCCAGTATAGCCCAGTATAGCCCAGTATAGCCCAGTATAGCCCAGTATAGCCCAGTATAGCCCAGTATAGCCCAGTATAGCCCAGTATAGCCCAGTATAGCCCAGTATAGCCCAGTATAGCCCAGTATAGCCCAGTATAGCCCAGTATAGCCCAGTATAGCCCAGTATAGCCCAGTATAGCCCAGTATAGCCCAGTATAGCCCAGTATAGCCCAGTATAGCCCAGTATAGCCCAGTATAGCCCAGTATAGCCCAGTATAGCCCAGTATAGCCCAGTATAGCCCAGTATAGCCCAGTATAGCCCAGTATAGCCCAGTATAGCCCAGTATAGCCCAGTATAGCCCAGTATAGCCCAGTATAGCCCAGTATAGCCCAGTATAGCCCAGTATAGCCCAGTATAGCCCAGTATAGCCCAGTATAGCCCAGTATAGCCCAGTATAGCCCAGTATAGCCCAGTATAGCCCAGTATAGCCCAGTATAGCCCAGTATAGCCCAGTATAGCCCAGTATAGCCCAGTATAGCCCAGTATAGCCCAGTATAGCCCAGTATAGCCCAGTATAGCCCAGTATAGCCCAGTATAGCCCAGTATAGCCCAGTATAGCCCAGTATAGCCCAGTATAGCCCAGTATAGCCCAGTATAGCCCAGTATAGCCCAGTATAGCCCAGTATAGCCCAGTATAGCCCAGTATAGCCCAGTATAGCCCAGTATAGCCCAGTATAGCCCAGCACAGCCCAGTACAGCACAGCCCAGCCCAGCCCAACCTAGCCCAGCACAGCCCAGCACAGCCCAGTACAGCACAGCCCGGTACAGCACAGCCCAGTACAGCACAGCACAGCGCAGTACAGCACAGCACAGCCCAGTATAGCCCAGTATAGCCCAGCACAGCCCAGTATAGCCCAGCACAGCCCAGCACAGCCCAGTACAGCCCAG
>VYXF01009671.1:30584-50132 GCA_013397295.1 Polioptila caerulea
CCCAGGGCAGTCTGTCCATGCCCAGGGCAGTCTGTCCCTGCCCCGAGCAGTCTGTCTGTGCCCAGGGCAGTCTGTCCGTGCCCAGGGCAGTCTGTCTGTGCCCAGGGCAGTCTGTCCGTGCCCAGGGCAGTCTGTCTGTGCCCCCAGGGCAGTCTGTCCCTGCCCCAGGGCTGCTCCCTGACCCTGCTCTCTGTCAGAAGCCGGTGGTGGAGACGTTCTATGGTTATGATGAGGAGGCCTCCCTGGAGTCTGATGGTTCCTCCATCTCCTACCAAACTGACCGCACTGACCAGACCCCCTGCACACCTGAGGACGACCTGGAAGAGGTAAAATCCTCACAAATCCCTCTTGCTTTGGTTGTGGCCTTGATACTGGTTTTTAATGAAATCCCTGCTCTGTTCCATCACTTCTATCTATAATTTCTGTTCTCTCATCTCTGTTCTGTCATTCTGTCACCTCAGGCCACAAAATGAAACGTTTCTGTTACATTTCCAGCTGTGTCTGTTGCTCAGTATCTCTAAATCTCAGGTCTTCAATAACTTCATAACTTCCAGCCAAGCTGGAAATCTCATATCCTAAGAATATTGAATTTATGGCAGGTTTGCAGGTGTAAAAAACTGAGAAATTGGACAGGCCTTGGCAGATGTGTTCCCTCTGAGCCTGGCTGCAGATTCTGGCACTTTGGGTGTACTTTGGGCCAGCTGAGCTCAGCACAGAGCAGCAAGGTCTGTGTTTGTGGAGGGAGAGGGGAATGTTCCCCTGGAGCTCTGGGCTCCAGGGAAAGGCTGGCTCCTGGCTGGGTTCCAGAGGCTCAGAGAGCACAGCACACAAATGCAGGACAAATTAAAGGGATTATTCCTCGTGTTTGCCAGGGCTTCCCCACAAATGCACTCCCCAGTGTGTGTCAGATCACTGGACCATTACACAGCTCTGGGCTTAGCAGGATCCTGAATAAACACAAATTGCCACCGATGATGAGCAGCCTTTTCACGGAGCACTGGCTGCAGGTGTGAAATCAGATCTGCTGGGAGGGACCCTGCAGAATTCCTCCCTCCATCGGGATGGTTTCAGGCGTGTGCTGCACTGCAGGAAACCTGGGGGTGTTTGTGTATGGAGGAGCCTGTTTATTTTTCATTCCTGTATTGACATCCTTCCCCCTGTTCAGCCAGTGGAAGTTGATGCCTGCACCCAGCAATGTGATTCCATTTCATGTTGAGTGAAATATTCCGGTCAGCCTGACATGAAAGCATTCCCTCCTGGATATTGGAAGGAGGGTGAGGAAGATGAAGGGTTCCTTTCATGTTGCTGTCACCACTTCTACAACTATTAACTCTGGATTCCTGTTTTAATAATTGAGAGAGGCTGTCAGGCTTGGTTTCCTTTCCAAATTGAAAACCTTTTGTTGTTAAAGAAAGCTGCATTTTCACCTTTAATGTGATGATTTTCCCTGTTCCTGTAAGAAAGGGTGGTGCAGTCATTAGTGTGCTATATGGAAGGTAAGCTTTTATCTTTCCAAGGCAGGGATTATCTTTTTTATTTCTGTGTTGCATTTCCTGGAGGTGAGAGTGTGCGAGAGACGCGTAGGGGACGGAGGACGAGAAGCTTGAGGACACTCAACCAAGATTTTTAGCACCGAGCTTCCAAATTGCATTTCAAAAGTGATAACCGTGGCACTTTCCAGCGCAAAGCATCCTGATCCCCTGTGTGTTTGTGCTGGCAGGGCATGGCCAAGGAGGAGACGGAGCTGCGCTTTCGGCAGCTGACGATGGAGTACCAGGCGCTGCAGCGCGCCTACGCCCTGCTGCAGGAGCAGGTCGGGGGCACCCTGGATGCAGAACGGGAGGTCAAGGTCTGCCTGCCTGATACTGCATGGAAAGGAGGGCCTGGGACGGGGAGGGGTCGGGGGGAGCCGTGTCCCTGCCCTCGCTGGGCTCCTGCTCTCCTGGCGCTCCCTGGAAGGGGCTGCGCTCCCAGCGCTGCTGCACCCGGGGCTTTCCAGCCCTGGGCAGGTTCAGGGAAATCCGGGGAGAGTTTTTAATGGGAAATCCTGGAAAGTAAGCTCTTTTCCTACAAAGAACTAGGGCAGATAGCCTTAAATATATAATGCGTGGTCTTTAATTCCTTCTGGGCTCTGAGAGATTACATGATTCCTCACAAAATGTTTAGAAGGCTTATAGCTGGGATTTTTCTGTTAATTGAATTGCAAAGTGCCCTGTGCTGTTCTGCCTGTCTGCCTCACAGATTTCCAGTGGCTCTGGACAGCTGAAGTGCTGCTTTTGTTGGGAGCTGCTTGTGTTTTCCGAGGGGTTACAGAGGAGTTGTACCCGGGAGGGTGGGGAGGGGGTGGGATGGGATTCCAGGCTGTGCATGGGCAGCCACAGCCCCTGGATCCCTGGCAGTGCCCAAGGCCAGGCTGGACATTGGGGCTGGAGCCCCTGGGACAGTGGGAGGGGTCCCTGCCATGGCAGGGGGGCACTGATGGGATTTGGGGTCCCTCCCCACCCAGAGCAGTCCGTGGCTCTCGGGAGGGCTGGCAGGACCCAGCCTGTGAGGGAGAGTGCAGCCAGGAAAGGGACAGATCTGCTGTTTAACAGGAGAAATGTGCCTGCAGAGCCTTAATTTGCTCCTGCCTCTGTTCTGTGAAGATGTTCCCCAGGAACTCTTAGAGTGGGTCAAGGTGTAGTGCACAAAATCTGACATTCCCAGGATGAACATGTACTCTGAAACATCAGGGGCTGCACCTGGAATGAAAATCCCAGTGAGCCAAGGCATGCCCAGCTGTGAAAGCAACTGGATTTTAGTTCTGTCCCAGTGAGCCAAGGCATGCCCAGCTGTGAAAGCAACTGGATTTTAGTTCTGTCCCAGTGAGCCAAAGGAGGCTCCAGTGTAGGTCACACAAACAGGATCCCTGTCAGTGAAAATAACGGGACAAACAGCAGAGAAAGGGTTCAAGGAAAGGAAATGCTCCGTGAAAGCATGCAACAAATAAAACAACTCTAAATAATGACATTTGTTCTGAAAACATGTGTAGCAGTGGGGTGTCTATTCAGATAATCAGGAAGCTGCAAATAGAGTAAAAAATGAGGCATGGGTGTGAAATAGATAAGGCACTAAATCCTAAATAAGGTTCTAAGTCACAGATAAGGCACTAAAGGCACAAAGGAAAATGAAATTCGCCAGTTTGTAACTGTGGGGTCTGTTCTGAGTGTTTAACCTGCCCGAATTTAAGGGAAGCAGGTGTGCCCAGAATTGTGCCATAATAATTCTCCTTTGTTTTCCTGGAGAAAGGGGGGTTCTGGCTGCAGCCTGCCATCACCAGCTGTGAGGAGCCTGCTCTGCTTTGCCGTTTTGTTAATCTTGAGTTAAATCTCAAAATCATCAATCCCATCTCCCAGACTTGATTAGATTACATTTGATGATTTGATACTCTGTGCTCAACTGCAGATTTCTTCTGCCAAAGAACTTTCAAAATAATTCGTTAAAAGCATTTGATGTTTTAAATATTTTCTATAACTGCATTGGGTTTGGTCTTTCAGAAAAAGTTTGATTTTTAAAAAAAAAAATTAATTAATTTTTAAATTATTCTTTATTGATTTGGGGTTTTTTTGTTTCTCTCTCATATCCCACAGACACGTGAGCAGCTCCAAGCAGAAATACACCGGTCCCAGGCTCAGATAGAAGACCTGGAGAAGGCTCTGGCTGAGCAGGGACAGGTAATGCTGACTCCAGCCCCTTCCCCTCCTCTCTGCTGGGGGACCAGAAAGGTTCCCGGGCTTGTGTTCCACTTCTGCAGATAAAAAACCCAACAACCAAACAAAGCAAAAGAAAAAAAAAACACAACAACAAAGTAAACAGAAAGTGTTTTTGAGAACAATAAAATATTAAATAATTCAATCATTGCCTTCCCAGCTTAACCTCTAATTGTTGTTCTTGCTGGGGTTTCTGTTCTGGGGTTTGTGGGTTTTCTATATTCCCCAAACTAAGAGATTAGCTTCCAAATAAAGTTTAGTTTGCCTGATCTGCAGAAATATGTCATTTGTATTTAGCAAAATAGAAATTTGGTAGTTAACATACAGTTGGAAATATCCCTTTTAATGCAAACCAGATTTTACCTGGAAGAGTTTTTTAATCTCTGGAATGTTTTTACTCCCTTTGTGTACTACAGAGCTGTTAAAATTATATGGGCAAGTTTAGCTTAGGAAGTTATTTTAGGAAGTAATGGACTTAAAATTTCCCAGCTATCATTATTGTGTCCCTCTGGATGGGAGATGCTGTGAAATACTTGCTGCTGCCTCACCTGCAGTGTTGTTCATTCCCTCCCCAAGGACATGAAGTGGATTGAGGAGAAGCAGGCGTTGTACAGGAGAAACCAGGAACTGGTAGAGAAGGTAATAAACCTTTTTCTATTTGTATTATTCAAATAATATTTGTGTCTTGAGGGATGCAGAAGGTGCAATATTCTGATCTGTATGGCACAGCCCTGCTGGCAGTAATTCATGTTTAATACCAGATCTGTGTAAGCCTGCAGGAAAAGCAGGGTTCTGGCATTCCCTGTGGCCTGGGGCAAGGTGCATGGGGACAGTGGCCCTGGGGGACAGTGGCCCTGGGGGACAGTGGCCCTGGGGGACAGTGGCCCTGGGGGACAGCCCTGTGTCCCTCCCCAGCTCTGGGTGGGCTCGTCCCGTGCCCGTGTCCGTGCCCTGTGTCCGTGCCCCATGTCCATGTCCCATGCCCGTGTCCATGCCCTGTCTCCATGCCCCATGTCCATGTCCGTGTCCATGCCCGGTGTCCGTGCCCGTGCCCATGTCCATGTCCATGCCCGTGTCCGTGTCCATGCCCCATGCCCGTGTCCGTGCCCCATGTCCATGCCCCATGTCCATGCCCGTGTCCATGCCCGTGTCCATGCCCGTGTCCATGCCCGTGTCCATGCCCGTGTCCATGCCCGTGTCCATGCCCGTGTCCATGCCCGTGTCCATGCCCGTGTCCATGCCCGTGTCCATGCCCGTGTCCATGCCCGTGTCCATGCCCGTGTCCATGCCCGTGTCCATGCCCGTGTCCATGCCCGTGTCCATGCCCGTGTCCATGCCCGTGTCCATGCCCGTGTCCATGCCCGTGTCCATGCCCCATGTCCGTGCCCATGTCCCTGCCCCGTGTCCGTGCCCGTGCCCAGGACGTGCTGCTCTGTGCCCCTGGCAGATCAGACAGATGGAGGCTGAGGAGGCTCGCCTGAAACACGACGTGCAGGACGTGAAGGACCAGAACGAGCTGCTGGAGTTCAGGATCCTGGAGCTGGAGGTGAGCACGTGTGGCACCCCCAGAGCTGCCCAGGCACTGCACAGGGGCTCTCTGCAGGGAGGGAGGCCAAGGGGCTCCTGCAGAGCCCGGATAAAAGAGAGATAATAACCCAATAATAAAAGAGGAAAACCACAAACACCCAGGGGCTGATGCCTGGAGAGGCTCCCTGGAGCAGGGGCTGGGCAGAGTTACAGGAATAAAGCAGGGATTTATTCAAAGGTTTCACAGGATCACCTTGGGCAGGGCAAGGGCCTGGCCAGGGCTGCACCCAAGATGGGCCCTGATCAGGAGTTTCACCCTTTGATCAGTTTGGGCCCATTCCCCCCTTGGGTTCATTGTCCCATTCCAGCCCCAGGTTCTGCAGTCCCACCCTCCCAGGTTGCTCCCNTCCCATTGCAGCCCCAGGTTCTGCAGTCCCACCCTCCCAGGTTGCTCCCCTCAATTCGCTGCTGTTTGCACTTTGGGGGCTGAGGCTGCAGCGCTGCCCTTGGTTCTGGGGCTGGCAAAGGATTGTTCTGTGCCCTTGGTTCTGGGGCTGCCAAAGGATTGTTCTGTGCCCTTGGTTCTGGCAAAGGATTGTTCTGTGCCCTTGGTTCTGGGGCTGGCAAAGGATTGTTCTGTGCCCTTGGTTCTGCCAAAGGATTGTTCTGTTCTGTGGGACTGAGCTGTGAGGAGAACTCGCTGCCACTTTGTGTGGGGTGCAGAGTCCCAGCCCAGGGCAGGGCAGAGAGTGGGAATGGAAAAGGTGAAATTGCAGGGATCAGTGTTGTTGATGGGTTGTTGGGGCAGGAGGGTGGAATGGGGTGGGTGAGCTCCCTTCCAGCCCAGCCCCTTGCATGGCCTGTGGTGGGACACACCAAGTGGGTACCCAGGGAATTATTGTCCTTTCAGGAGAGGGAGCGACGGTCCCCTGCCATCAACTTCCACCACGGCCCCTTCACGGAGGGGAAGAGCCCTCTGCAGGTGTACTGCGAGGCTGAAGGTGTCACAGTAAGGGATGCTCCTCCCCTCTCCTCCTCCCCCTGAGCCAAAGCAGGCGCTCTGTGCTGATCCTGTTTCTCCATTCCTCTCTTGTCAGGACATTGTAGTAGCAGAGCTGATGAAAAAGTTGGACATTTTAGGGGATAACGCCGTAAGTGTATGTTCCTTTAATAAATTGTGCATGCTTTGGGGAATACCTGTCCTCGTGTGGAGTGAGCAGAGCTGCCTGCTTGGGTGCTGCACAGCCTCTCCTGCCTCTGGTTTGGGCTACCAGCAAAGCATTTGCTGGCATTTGAAGGTTTTGCTGCCACGTGAAGAGTGAAACACAGGTGCTCAGTGTCACCACATGGCTTCTAAGATTCCTGTTGTTTGGAGAGTTGTGTTGGTGCTTGGTGCTTTCTGGCCACTGGTCACACACAGTTTCGTGATTTGCTTGCTCTGCCTTTGCTTTGCTTTTGCATTTTAGCAGCTGTGTGCTTTGAGCTTGCCTAACAACCCATTACCCCTTGATAGCAACTGGGATATTAAACAAGCAGTCAGAACAGCAGCGTGGAGGGGAGAAGCAAATCCTGAGAGCCTGCAAGTGCTTCTCCCTCAGCAGGTGGCAGTGGACAGCTGCACATGCAGTCATGCCCATGGCAGGCACACACACCCTGTGCTCCCCTCTGTCAGCAGAGCCCCAGGGCTGCCAGGGGCCAAGGGGAGCACAGCCCCTCCCCAGCCCGAGGTCTCACAGAGCCCTCAGCCCCTCCAAGGCCCTCCGGGGAGACCCCACCCCAGCACTGGGGCTGCAGAGGGGTCCCCAATGTTCTCACAGCTCTGCCCTGGACAGGCTGGACACCAGGGGCTGGACACCAGGGGCTGCCCCAGCTCCGCCCTGGACAGGCTGGACAGCAGCAAAACACCATCTCCAGGACCATGGCACAGCCTGGAAGTTCCAGAACTATAAATACCTGAGGGTGGGCAGGCCCTGGCACAGGGTGCCCAGAGCAGCTGTGGCTGCCCCTGGATCCCTGGCAGTGCCCAAGGCCAGGCTGGACATTGGGGCTGGAGCCCCCTGGGACAGTGGGAGGGGTCCCTGCCATGGCAGGGGGGCACTGGAGGGGCTCTGAGGTCCCTTCCCACCCAGACCATCCCAGGGTTCCTGCTCCAATCCCTGCAGGACAGCACTGCCCTGTGCCAGCAGTGCCTTAAATCTCTCCAGTTCCCTGCTCAGCACCTTCCTTGCTCCCCACAGGAGCCAGGCCCAGGACCCTTNTCCTGCTCCAATCCCTGCAGGACAGCACTGCCCTGTGCCAGCAGTGCCTTAAATCTCTCCAGCCCCCTGCTCAGCACCTTCTCTGCCTCTGACCCAGGGTCCCCACAGGAGCCAGGCCCAGGACCCTTCTCCTGCTGTGCCTGTGGTCACACTGCAGCTTGCAATGAAATGCAAAGCCCAGCTCCAGTACTTTGGGATTTTTTTTTTGAGAAGCACCAAAAGAGGGCTGGAACAGCCAGCATCTCAATAAATGCTTCCCAAAATCATCACTTGGCTGCACAGAGTGAGGATGGTGCATGGGATGAGCACTGCATCTCTTCTCCCCATGGCTCTTCGTGCTGAGCTTGATCTCGTCCTGTGTACATGTGTGTTTATTCCCTGTTGGGTACAAATAGATCCTTTAGTGTGTCCCTTTTCTTCTTGGTAAAAGGAGAATTTTGGAAGAATTATATATGATAAGAATTATGTATGGTAATGAACAGTGACAATGGCTTTTACAACGATTTTGCATTACAATGTTAATTTTCTCTGCCTCAGTTCATTGTTCCTCAGAAATATTTAATCTCAGATGTGTCTGAAACAGCAGTGGCCCAAGCTGTGGGTTAGTAACCAGTCCCTGGGATTTGTTGTGATTGTGCTCTGCTTTTGGTGCAGAATCTGACCAACGAAGAGCAGGTGGTCATCATCCAGGCACGGACTGTCCTCACGCTGGCTGAAAAGGTAACGGCCCCAGCCCCAGCTGGGCTTTGTGCTGGGGGCTGGCAGCTCCCACCACGGCCAGGGAGCTCCCTGGGCATTCCCTGGGCTGTGAACGGGGGGGCCAGGCCAGCAGGGCAGCAGGCAGTGCCTCATGGAGAGGTGTCTGGGCTCTCAGAGCCGTGCCACAGGGAAGGGCCCGCCTGGGAGATGTGGCTCCACTCCATCCCCAGCAGGGAAAGGGAATCCCAGGGCCAGAGAGAATCCTGCCCTGCCCGGGGGGCTGTGCTCAGGCTGGGCTCTGCTCTCTGCTCCTCCCCAGTGGCTCCAGCAGATCGAGGTGACCGAGTCTGCCCTGCAGCAGAAGATGCTGGACCTGGAGAACGAGAAGGTACCGGGGAGGGGCCGGGGAGGGGCCGTGGCCCCGGGGCTGTGGTGGTCACTGACAGCCCCTGCTTGGTCCCCAGGAGCTGTTCAGCAAGCAAAAGGGCTACCTGGACGATGAGCTGGACTTCAGGAAACAGTCCCTGGACCAGGCTCACAAGGTGAGGGCTGCCAGGGGGTGAGTTAGGAGCCCTGGCCTGGCCCCTGTGCAAACCCTGCCTGGGGCAGTGCTGCTGCTGGGGTGCCCCGAGGGCTGCGTGGGGTGAGAGCTCAGCACACCCTCTGCACCCCGAGCCAACCACAGCTCCCTCCTGGACAGAGTTCTTGGCTTGAGTGGCCCTTGCAGGGTTAGGACCTGAACATCAACACGAGTTCTAATTCGGCCAAAGTTTCAGTAAAGGACTGATAGGGAAGTTCGGTTTTCAGTAATTTGTCTTACATTTTAAAAAAAGATATTTTAGCCTAGACATTTCCTTGGATTTTGGATTACACCCTCTGTAACCAGAGCAGCTGGAGGTATTCTGGGATGTGTGAATTTGAAATAAAGCTGCTCTTAGGTCAGGTTCATCATTGGCTGATCCTAAGGCATTTCACCCATCTTTTCAGTCACCCTCTGTCTTGTTTCCATCAATGAGAGAAAGGTTTTACACATATATCCACAAAAGGCACAAAGTCTCCTCTCAGTTTATCTCATTTTTCCTGTTGTACCTAAACCTAGAGCACAGTTACACTTTCTGAAGGGCAATGAGTATTTATGCCACTGTTTCTCCCTCCTCTTGTCCATTTGTGTCTTGAACCATTTGGGGGAGCCTTTGCTCCATTCATGTTCTGTCCTGTGGGTGATTTTTAGAACGGGTTTTGCCAAATTCTGAGCTCTCTCTGGAACCAGTGCACAGTGGAGACCTTGGAAAGCACCCGAGCCCCCTGACCTGTGGTCTCAGCCCTGTAACAGCTCTCAGTGGAATCCCCCTGCCCATGGCAAGATGGACTTGGAGGCCCAGTCTGGGGCTCTGTGATTCCAGAACCTTCTGTGCTGAGCAGCAGTTTGTGCAGCTGAGGGCTGAGTCTGCTCAGGGGAAGCAGGGAGTGCAAGGAGAGTGCAGCCCCTGCAGAGGGGGCCGGGGGCTCTTTGCATTTTCCTGTATTTTCTGTAGGCACCACACACATGTTCCAGGCACAGCTCTGCTCCAGGGCACAAATGCAGCCTGAAAGCAGCAAAGGAAGCTTTGTTCTGCCCTGGAATCCGAGTGGCAAAAGCTCTTTTGCTTTATAAAATTGGCTTCACTTCCCAGTTTCCTTTGTGCCCCGGGGATGAGGAGCAGCTAATGGTGATCCCCCTGCAGCAGATGACTCCAACAGGATTAGCAGGCAGAGCTGCTGAGCCCTGGCTCTGCCCCTGGGGCACCTGGTGACACTGCCGTGCTCTGGGGGCCAGGGGGGTCCCCCTGCCCTTCCTCCTGCTCGGGGCAGCTCATCCAGAGAGGGCTGGGGGCTGCATCCCTCAGGCCAGGCAGCAAACAGCAGCTTTGTGCTGGGACAGGGCCAGCAAGGGGTGGGTGTTGTGTTCAAAAGGGAAAGCAGAACCTTCTCCTGAGACCTGATGTGTTCTTCCCCATAGCGATGCCATGGCTATCATCACTGGTTATCATCAGTTATTATTAGTTATCACTAATTATCATGTTATCATCACCAGTTATCATCACCAGTTTTCACCAATTATCACCAGTTTGCACCAGTTATCTCCAGGTATCACCAGTTATCATCACTGGTTATGATCAGTTATTACCAGTTATCACCAATTATCCCGTTACCATCACCAGTTTTCACCAGTTTTCACCAGTTTTCACCAGTTTTCACCAGTTTTCACCAGTTTTCACCAGTTACCACCAGTTCCACAGCTCCTGCCATGGTGCCACTGTTCTGCTGGGAGTGTTCTGCTCTCCTGGCTCTGCTGAGACCCAGCCAAACACCAGCTGGGAAATGTGATTTTGAACTGAGCTGAATTATCCCAACAGACCCAGCAGGGGTTTCAAAGCCCCTCGGGGGCACTTGGGGACAGGGGTCAGTGGTGGCCTGGGCAGTGCTGGGGGATGGTGGCACTGGGGGACTCTCAGGACTTTTCCAGCCTCCACAATTCCATGATTGTGTTGCCCTGGGGTTCTCCTCAGGCCATGGAGAGCTGTGCAAGGTGCCCCCAGCTCTGGAGGGGGAGTGCAGAGGTGCCACCAGCTGCTGCCCTTTCCCCTGCTCTGGATCAAACTCGCTGAATTAGATTTCAGCTCCCTCTTGGCTTGCCCGGGGGCTCAGCCTTTATCCCGGGTTCCAGGGCAGGACAGTCTGGCAGCACCACCTGCCCCAGGAGGGTGCCAGGCTCGGTGACCCCAGGGGAGTGTGGCCAGTGCATTTCCTGACACTTCTCCATCCCGGGGAGTCCAGAGGGTCTGTCTGTCTGTCTGTCTGTCTGTCTGTCTGTCTGGGAGGGGCAGGGGCAGAGCCCAGCTATGGCACAGGGGCGTTTCCTTGGGCACAAACCCCCTTGGAGCTGGCAGCTCTGCCACAGGAGGTGCTGGGACTGTGGCCCACGAGGCGTTTTCCCCTGGTGCTACCAGATGTGCACACAGCTGCTGCTCCTGCAGGAGCACGGGCTGGTGCTGCTGTGTCCTCTGCTGGACAGGGGAACCGAGGGACTGAAAAATGCATGGGGAAAATATCTGGAATTCCCAACATGAGTCTTTTATGAACCTCTTTCCTTTTTCCCTTTTCCCATTAACATTTTCCTTTCTCCCTTTCCCTTCTCCCTTCCCCCCTTCCTCTACTTTTTTTCCTTTTCCCTCCTCTCCCCACGGCCCCCTGCCATCCCCAGGAAGGAGGAGCTGGCTCCCACATGTGTGTGGGGCAGACTGGGCTGGGCCCAGAGTCCTGCCAGCCCCAGTGCTGCTCGAGCCCTGCAGGGGGAAGGCAGCCTGGAGCGTTTTCCCCCTGGCTGGAGCTGTGTCCCGTGTGGGGGCTCAGCACACAGCCCCTCCTGTGCCCCCATTGCCTTGCAGGGTCGGATGCTCAGTTCCTCACGGACTCCTCACCCAGCCGGGGACAAGCTCGAGCTGACAGCTTTATATTGTTTTTGATTAGCAAATTCTGGAATTAGAAGCCATGCTCTATGATGCCCTGCAGCAAGAAGCTGGAGCCAAAATTTCCGAACTTCTTTCAGAAGAGGAGAAGGAGAAGCTGAAGAGCGCGGTGGAGCAGTGGAAGCGGCAGGTGATGAGTGAGCTCCGGGAGAGGGACGCCCAGATCCTGCGGGAGAGGATGGAGCTCATTCAGCACGCCCAGCAGGTGGGTGTGGGGCAGGCTGGGGCGGGGGGCTCGGGCCCTGTGAGCACTGACCCCTCCTGGAGCTGTCCCAGCCGGCCAGGCCCGGGACTGGCACTGCTTGGCCTTGGCTGACCCTGCACGCAGGGCACCGTGCCTGTCCTGGCTGGGTCACTCACAGTGACAGTCACAGAGGACTCACCTACAGCTCAATACCCGATTTATTTATCTCTGGTAGAAGCACAGCACAGTTTATATCCCCCAAACTAATGCATCTTCCGGGTACATCTGTATTTGGTTGGTTAATAAATATTTTTTTATTTGAAATCTGACAGAGAATTAAAGAGCTAGAAGAAAGAATTGAAGGCCAAAAAAGACAAATAAAAGAGTTAGAGGAAAAGGTAAGGTCATGCAGATGGAACAGCTGCTGTGTGTGCACATGACCATTCTCATTTCACCCGGGCCAAGGAAACGAGGGACAGCTCCTGTGTGTAGTGCAGTGACAAAGGGGGACAGCTCCAGGAAAGCAGTTTGTGTTTGCTCCAGTCCCTGTGAGGAGGGAGGATGAGGTGCTTCAGTGGAGCCCTGCCCTGCTCTGCCGTCCCCCTGGGGTCTGGGCAGGGGCAGAGCCCTGGGCAGGAGCTGGGCTGGGCTCCCTCCTGCCCCGTGCCAGCCCTGCACACGCAGTGTGTGCAGCAGCCCCTCCCAGCTGCAGGGCCCCAGCTCCCTCTGTGCCATGGGGCTCTCTCGGTGCCGTGGGGCTCTCTCTGTGCCGTGGGGCTCTCTCGGTGCCGTGGGGCTCCCTCGGTGCCGTGGGGCTCCCTCGGTGCCGTGGGGCTCTCTCTGTGCCATGGGGCTCCCTCTGTGCCGTGGGGCTCTCTCGGCGCCGCGGGGCTCTCTCGGTGCCGTGGGGCTCTCTCGGTGCCGTGGGGCTCTCTCGGTGCCGTGGGGCTCCCTCGGTGCCGTGGGGCTCCCTCGGTGCCGTGGGGCTCTCTCTGTGCCATGGGGCTCCCTCTGTGCCGTGGGGCTCTCTCGGTGCCGTGGGGCTCTCTCGGTGCCGTGGGGCTCTCTGCAGGCAGCCAGGGCTGGGGGGTTTTGCCCCAGAATGGCCTCAGCTGGGCCCTGCCCTCCCAGGGCCGTGGCCGTGCTCAGGTGCCCAGCCCAGAGCCCAGCAGGGCTGGCCTTGGGGTGTTCTGAGGGGTCAGAAGGGTTCAGGTGATGTCCCCCCCATTCCCCTGAGCCCGTGGCTGTGGCTGGCTGGGCTCAGAGGGGCAGGGGCCACTGCCACCAGTCCAGGGGACACAGGAGCTCTGGTGAGCCCAGCTGAGCCCCGAGCACTCAGGCTTTACTTCACACTCCATGTTTCTTCTCACCTGAGAGTTTTGTGGCACTCTGTCTGTAACCACAGCTTATTTCTCAGTTAAACACACTGTAAACTCTTAATCTCTTTCTTCTCTTCCGTTTTTTCCTCTCTCCTCTCCCCTTTTCAGTTTTTATTTTTGTTTTTATTTTTCTCTTTAGCTTTCATTCTTTGGTCATAGCCCTTCAGGCCACATGTACAAGGTAAGCCCTCGAGTCTCCTCTGCTCTTTCCTCTTCTCATAAAGCATCAGAACCTTCCTTTTGCTGTATCAGCAGCATTGAAGGGGCTCTTGGGCATCCCAGAACACCCAAAAACCTGGAAAATTTTGGAAACCTCCAAATCCTTTAAAAAACCTTTAACCTGGGCACCAGCAGGCAAAAACTTGTCAAACAGAATTTCCTTCCTTTTAGAGGGAAGGACAAGGGAAAATTAAGCAGGGTTAAAAGCAAGGAGACCTCCAGCAAGGCAGGGAAAACACCGGGTCTGGGGTGGTGATTCCTGTGCCTGCAGCAGGGGTTGCTGGAAGTCCAAGGAAAGCCTCAGCCCCTCTCCCTGCAGAGCCTGTGCTGCCTCCAGGACTGCAGCCAGGTGGGTTTGGGGGAACAGGGCATTTATTGGGCTGTGTCCCTGCAGGCATTGGGCCCCAGGGACTCCCTGGATCCCTTTTCCCATGTAAATAGGAAATTGCTGCGTGTGCTGCCAGAAATGACCTCGGCATGGGTGGCACGGAGGGGAGCACTCCCCACTGCCAGCATAGATGGAATGTATCTCAAACCCCTTTTTTATCAGTCACACAGTTCAGCAGATAATTATAAACAGGACCTGACAGAAGTTTCGTGGATGCTGGTTTTGCCCAGCCGGGCTTGTCTTTGATTCCTGTTTTTCTCTGCTGTTTCAGTGCCCTGAGGCCACCCCAGCTGCTCCTGCTGTCCCCCCCGGAGGGACAGCCCTGCTTCCCCAGACCCACAGAGAGACTTTGCCCTTTCCCCCCGGCTCTGTCCCACTCCTTGCTGCGGGGAGCTGGGGCTGTCCTGGGGCTGAGCCGGGCTGTGTGCCAGCCCCTGCCCCCCTGAAACCCCCGAGGAGCGTCTGGAGAGGACTGAACTGAGCCTCAAGGAAAGCCAAAAACTGCTCCTCCCTCTGCCACAGCCCCGTGCCAGCCCGGACAGACCCCGGGGGCTCTGACAGGAGCACCCTCGCTGATTCAGATACTCTGGATTTATTCTGGTTCCCTGCTGAGCAGGTGGCAAATTGCTTCTGTGTAGAAGTGCCCGTGTCCTGTTTGTACACCACACATCCGTGTTTGTTATCCACAGTTCTTCAAAAGTCTGTCCTGAAAGGAGATTTTAGGAAGTGTTCCAGAGGAGAAGCTCGTGAAGAGATGAGTGTGAATGAAAATGATGCATATGAATGAAAATGAAGTGGTTTGTTCCAAGGTATTTCTTCGTTACACAGGGTGTGTCCCAAGCCTTGCTGAATATCCCAGGAGCCCAGTTTTAGGAAAAGACTCAAAGCTACATTCAGGAAATCAAGCTGTAATTTTAATTTTTTTTCTGAGTTGTCAGAAAACCATGATTAGAAAAATGATGCAATAATTTATAATTGGCTGCCCCTGAACAATGGCAAAAGGCTTAACAGTGTCCCAGCAAAAAACTCAACCTGGAAAAGAGTGAACTAAAGCAGCTCATCCCTGATCCACAAGCACTGGGCTGGGAGAGGCAGCGAGAGGGAACAGGAGATGTCACCTGGAGAATGCCCTCACCTGGAGAATGCCCTCACCTGGAGGATGCCCTCACCTGGAGGATGTCCTCACCTGGAGGATGTCCTCACCTGGAGGATGCCCTCACCTGGAGGATGTCCTCAACTTGGGGAAAGGGAGCACAAGTCCCACAGAGCCCGAGCCCGGGAGGCTGACACAGGAACGAGGAAGGAAAAGGAATCCTCCAGAAAAACAGGTGAAGAGGGGAAAATCCAGAAGAAATTCCAGAGTGTGGTTGACCACGTGGGATCCACGGCCGAGCACAGGAATGTGGGGCTGTGGGACAAGGCCAGGAACCAGGGACAAGGCCAGGAATGAGGGACAAAGCCAGGAACCAGGGACAAGGCCAGGAACCAGGGACAAGGCCAGGAACCAGGTCCTGTNCAGGAACCAGGGACAAGGCCAGGAATGAGGGACAAGGCCAGGAACCAGGGACAAGGCCAGGAACCAGGTCCTGTCAGCAGCCAAGGTCCCCTTCCCTGGGAGCACGGGGCAGGAAGGGATCAGAGCTCCGGGCAGGTAAGATGGGCTGAGCTGTAAAATCCCTTTATCCTGGGATTCTGGAACTCTCTCACCTGCTGGTGTCTCTCACCTGGGTTAAAATACTTCACGTGATAACAGAGGAAATACTCAATTTGGTATTGAAATTACCAGAGTCTCTATGTAAACATTATTTAATTACTGCTATTTTACTGCAGTAGTTTAGGTGTTAAATGTCAGTGTGATGTGATAACAAATGCTGGCTTTATGTTTTAGATCAGTGGTCACTCTTAACACAAAGTTATTGGGAGGTGATTGAATGCACTGACAGATTTATATGGACAGCAAGCCTTCATTTGCTTTTAAAAACACATGTTTTAAATGCAGGAGATCGAAATATTTTTCATTTTGCATAGAGAAGACAAAATAGTAATCAGAGAAGTATTTTAATCCACAATTTCACTCTTTATTTTTTTTCAAATTTGTGCTGATAATGGGTTACTTGGCAGATAAATGTGATGGGGAGAGCAGCAGAGAAAGCTGCAGTTGCACAGGTTTTAGAGAAGAGCTATTTACATGCCAAATTTATGTATTAATTAAGCATCAAATGGTAATTCTGCTACAAGATGAAGCTCTCCCGTGGGTCATAGTGGGCAGTGCCTGGGTAGGGGGGTGGGTGACCCCATCCCCAGGGACCCCACTGCAGGGGGCTGCAGCCAGGGGAAACTGGGAACTGATCCCTGGAGGACCAGAATGCTGCTTGACAGCATTAAATTACATCTGATTGTCTCAGGCAGGTTTAGGATGGTATTTCAATTATTTTTTAGTGTGTGTTTAACTTTGGAGACTGGAGGCTCGTAGGGGTGGGTAGCACTTACCTGTGTCTGGATAAATAAGTTGTCAGTTACCTAAGAGAAAATTTTATTAGATATTAACTCTTACATTTCTAGAAGAGGCTTGAGTGTCCATATTTTTTGCCCTGATTATCTTAGTTTAATCAAACCCCCCAGCATTTATTATAGCTCCATTTGATATTGATATTTCAAAGGAAATAACGCCTGGAACGTGCTGGAGCAGATAATATTAAACTATTGTTTTCAGTTTTCCAGCAACAGAAGGATGGGGGAGGCACCAGGCAGAGGGTTGAAGGTCCCTGGTCTCTGCAGTCCCTTCCCCCAGGCCAGCCCATATTCCGTGACATATTCTGGGATATTCAGCCCATATCCCCATATTCTGGGATATTCAGCCCATATCCCCATATTCTGGGAGCAGGGAGCTGTGTTTCACTGGGTCTGTGGAGCTGAACGTGCCCCGGGGTCCCGGGGGGTTCCTCTCCCCCAAAATCCCAGCGCTGGTCACCAGCAGCGAGCCAGTTTTGGGTTCATGGGGGACTTCCAGACCCTCTCTAACCCTTGCATTTCTTACAACAATATAAATTCTCTTTAGGAACGGCCTCAATGTTTTTAATTAAGAATATGTAACCTATTTCCTAGTACAGGCAGCAATTAGAAATACCAGCCTCAAGAGATTAGAGCTTGATGTTTTTGCTCAGGCACGGATTGCTGGTGTGGTGGGACAAGGGGCATTTCCCCGGGGGCACCTCCTGTAGCACCTGGCAGCCTCTCAGTTCCGTAGGTAATTCCTTCTCTTTAAATGACTTTGCATACTGGTTAATTGAACAGCAGGCAAATCGTTCTGTGCTCCCGGTGTACTGCTGTCAGCAGGGTTTGGGGTTTGGGGTTTGGGGCATTCTCCTTCCCTCCAGAAAGGATGTGCAGGGGAGCTGAGGAGCTCCTGAAACTGCTGTAATTGCAGCCCTGTGTGTGTGTGTGCTCAGGAAATGACTCCTTCACAGGGCCACTAATGAGCTCCGGCATTGGAACGCTAATTGGGGGTCTGTGCTGTGCGGGGTGACCCCAAACACCCCTGTCTGAAGTGAAGTGTGGGGGAAATTCAGGCCACAAGGAGACTCCCCTTGAGCAAAGGCCTCCCTGGGAAGGCGCAGAGGGATCACCCAAAAGCTTTCGCTGCCTTTACCGTGCTGTGAATGCCGCGGGTCTCTCCGTCCCGGTGAGGAGCGGGTTCCGCGATCACGGAGAGCTTTCCAGGGTTCATCACTGTCACTTTGTATAAACGCGTGGGGACTCTCGGCCCGCCGTGTGTGCCCCGCTGTCTCCGGGGCTGCTGCGCACTGAAATGCGCGGGGATGACAGTGTCAGTCTGAATTTATGGGGCAGGCAGGACGAGGGGGAGCCCTGGGGCAGGAGTGGGAGCTGGGGAGGCTCCAGCCGGGGCTGAGCGGGGCTGGGAGCTCGCTCATCCCCCTGCTCATCCCACACAGCCCTGCCGGTGCGGGGGCTGCTCCTTCACGGCTTTGCCAAATCCCGGGAAAACACCTTGGCACAGACCAGCTGGAATTTTCCTTCTAAGCCAAACATCTGGTTTGTTACAGCAGGAGCCTTTGGCTGTGCTTCCTGGGCACGTTCCGAGGGCAGGATGTGGGACCAGCCTTTCATTTATCCTCTCTACAACTAAAAACTCCCACTGCTGTTGCTGTAGGGATGTCACACACAGCAGGATCCCAGAATGGTTTGGGTTGGGCATCTCACTGCACCTGCCATGGGCAAGGACAGCTCCCAGGCTGCTCCAAGCCCCATCCAGCCTTCCCTCGGATCATTTGGGTGTTCATCTTCTTGCGGGAAGTAGAGAAAAGCTTTTTTTGGAGTGTGAATTTGTGCAGCAGCAGCAATTTGCTGTCCTGTGTGCTTCCCCCTCAAGACCCCAGCGCCTTCCATCCTCAGCTTGCTCTCAGAAAGAAAACTCTGCCTAACTCTGCTCAGAGCTGGGCTGGCAGGGTAAAAGTCTGCTCCACCGGGCTGGTTTGGAAGATGACCATTCATTTCACCTTCCCCCCAAAGCACTCCTGGGCAGAGCAGCTTCAGTTCTCCCCCTTAATTTGGGTCTTGCTGAGCTCTTGCCAACAATGAGGACACGTATTTTTGTAGTTTAACAAACTCAGTGTTAGCCTGAAGAATTTTGCAGCTGAAAAAATCCAACATGAAGTTAGCTTTTTACAAAGAATGCATTCTGTTTGTAAATGAATGTTTGTGTAAATGGTCCCTGCCGTGGAGGGGGTTGGGGTGCCCAGATCAGTCTGCACTTGCAGCAGCAATCCCAGAGAAAGCTCCCGGGAAAGGAGGACATGTCCAAGTCACTAAGGCTGTGCTGGCCTCACGCAGATCTGCAGAGGCAGACAGGAATTGCTGCTCTGTCAATGGCTTTTTCTGAAGACAACCGCCCCGGGGGCACTTTGCTCCTTGTTGTAAACAAGGATGCTGTCAACACCCCCGGGACAGCAAATTGGTGAGTGCAGTGTCAGGACAGCTGTCACTGTCACCCGGGAGGGGCCTGGGCAGCGCTCAGATGGTCCTGGGAGAGATTGTGAAATACTCACCTCGTCAAATCAAAGCCACATTTCTCTGTCTGTGAAATGCAGAGAGAATTCTAAGGGCTGTAAATTCCCAGTGCCGCGTTCTGAGAGGGCCCCTGCAGCTGTGTTTCCCAAAAGCCGCTGAGGTGAGGTGGTGCAGGCAGGAGCAGGATCCCAGCAGGATGGAGAGGTGCCTTCCCCGGAGCCCCGTGTCCCTGTCGGGGGGAGCAGCGCTGGTGTCCCCGGGGTCCCCCCGGTGCCTTTCCCGGGAGCAGGTGCAGGGCAGGCCAAGGTGTCAGCCTGCATTTCCTGCATCAGCTCCGCCTGGGCGGCCTGACCGGGCACCGGCCTGCTGAGCTGATCCCATTGATCCTGCTGAACTGATCCTGAACTGTCCCTGCTGAACTGATCCCATTGATCCTGCTGAACTGATCCTGAACTGATCCTGAACTGTCCCTGCTGAGCTGATCCCATAGATCCTGCTGAACTGATCCTGAACTGATCCTGAACTGTCCCTGCTGAGCTGATCCTGAACTGTCCCTGCTGAACTGATCCTGCTGATCCTGCTGAACTGATCCTGAACTGTCCCTGAAC
>VYXF01009678.1:0-24920 GCA_013397295.1 Polioptila caerulea
AAGAAAGAAGGTATGGGGAGGGAAGGAGGAAGAGTGTTCTAAATGTTTCATTCAGAATTTTTTTTCACTCTTTTTGAGTTTTAGTGTTAGTTCATAAAGTTTTTATTACTTTCAAGTTGAAGCCTGCTTTTCTCTTGATTGGGAAATTTAAAATGGGCAAACCAAAACCTCAACATGAAATTGGTGTTTCTGCCTGCTTTCAAACTGGAACCATGACACTCATAAAGAACCTGTGTGTGCCCAGTACATCTGGAGAACCAGGCTATCTGGTTAGCAAGTAAAGAAATGACTGAAGTTGCTGAACTGTTTGCATACACAATGTGTAGGCAAAGCTCTATTAACCTGACAGTGAACAAAGGGAGTAAGTAATAGAAACTTTTTCAAAGTAGTTTTTGAATGAAAGAGGACACAGTATGCAACAGAAAGTCCTACTGTGATTTTGCTCTGAAATTAAAGCAAAAACAATCCAGGATAAGAGATAGGGGCGTGAGGGAAAAAAAAATCAAGGAGTCCAAAAAGAATTTACAAGAATGGAGACAAGAGAAAATCTTTAAATTATCAAAACCAGAAACAATGAAGATTTGGATCATTACAGACCAGAACAGTCAAAGGATAAAGAGGCAAGACTAGTAGGAAAAGTGGTGTACGCACTAGGCATCAGTTAAGCTGTACTTATGTCCTGCTTGATCAGGTAGAGCTGGAAGCAACACACACAAATTGCCATTAGAAGCCACATAATATGAAGACAGGAGACAGAAGATATGTGATTCATATCACATAATATGAAGACAGTAACGGAGACTGTGAATGCGTCTCACATATGAAAACGGTTTGGAATGACCTTCAGAACCTGAAACTACAGTAACAGGCAGTGCAGATACTGAACATGGAGACAAAATCTGTTCAAACAGTAATTGATACCAGAGTCAGGTAGGAATCACTGCAGAGCATGGAAATGAATGAGAAGAGATAAAAGGGGACATTATCATTATTTTATGCCTTTACACGGTAGACATATAAAAAGAAGAAATCCAGTTGTTGTGAAAGAGAAACACAGTGTTTTTCAAGGAACTGATGGGAGATACGTCAGAATAAGTAGGAAAGGAAGCTTAGCAAAAGGAATTGGAAAAATCGCAAAACAGACAAAAAAAGGAAAGTAACATGGCATATATTGTAGAAATTCACAAAAGGCAATGAGAAGACAGGAAAAGGAAAACTGGCAGTGTAAGGAAAGAAATACCATAATTTCACTCACAAAGGAGAGGGGAAGTATGGCAAAAAGAATGAAAAGGTTATGGTGAAGTGAACTAGCTTTCTTCAGCCAAACAGGCTTACACAGCTTGAAAGCAACAGTCAAGAGGACCAGGAAGGATGTTGAAAGAGGAACTGTATTTTCACGTATTGGGAAAATGTAAATAAGGTGTAAAACTCATACATGGATAATCTCAATCTTTCAGACCTCTGAAATTTGTTTTCAATTCAGAGAGTGACATATTTTGCTATGTATATAATGCCACCAGCAGTACAATCTCTAGCAAACTTTCATCTAGGAATTACTAGACCTTGAAAGTACAATCACAATAATTTCCATAAAGGAAAGCATGCTACTTTTCATTCTCACTGACTTTGCAAAACGTGGGTGAAATGACTGCACACAAACAATTCAAAGTAACTCACAGTAGAGTGATATATAAAGCACTTCAGCATTAAGAAACTGTGCTTTTTTAATGTTGGATCTTGTAAAGAGCGAAATTGTAATGTATACATCATTTTAAAAATTGTACTACTGTGGTTATGCACCACCTATTATACTAATTCACATTCGCAGCAGAACCAGAAGTATCTAAGTCACCTCTATTGCCAGCTACAAACAACTGAATCGAGTGCAGCTTTTCTACCTGAATGTTTCCTCTTGGAGCTGTTCTAGTTGTGTCTGCAGCTGCAGGTGTCTACGACCTGCAGGACTGTTGGGATCTTCAATAGAATCAGATTGATTTAAACGTTCCATCAAAATCTGGTTCTCGGCAAGCAGGCTGCTCTTCTCCTCTTGGAGGGCTGCAACCTGTTGTAATAAAGTACGAACAGGAATAATTAACCTGCCCAGGTACAGAGAATAGTATTCTTTTATATTCATTATGAAGCATCAACACAGCCCACAAACAGAAACATGCAGGCTTCAGTAATCACATTTCAAAAGAACACAACTTATCATTTAATAGGTGTTCAATTGCTCTGTGAAACATTGCAACATTAGGGGCAAGTAACTCAGTAAACATAATTATTCTTTTATGTATTTCACACAAGAATACATAAAAGACTTTTTTTTCTTGAAAAAGTCCGTTATGACAGAAGGTAAGTTCATTATAATAAAACTAACTCTCCACAGTAAAGCCTATCAGCAAGCAGGCCTGAAACTGTAACACAGTCATGAAGACGGCTCAGTTTCCACTACCACTGTGAAAACAGGTAATAGTGGCAAAGAATCCAAAGTGCTCCATGACCTGAAACATTCATACATTAACCACGACAAAGATCAGCTTTATTAATTTTAACAGTTACCGAACTACAAGAAACCTAAATTAATATTTCAAAGTAGGGCTGCAATAGCAATGCCTTTCAGGATTCCCCCTTCACACTCCTGACGTCTTCCAGATGAGTACTGATATACTTACAGTAAGACTTAGTCAAAACCCACACACATTTAATGGTCTACAGCAACTTCTGACTGGGATTTAACTATTAACTGGGAGTGTTAGAGAAGCAGAACTTGTATTAGTTCTCTACAGTTAAAAGTTTTATCACACAGCTCAAACCCTTCCTAAGTGAATGAAAAGAAGTTTTGCTAGTATGAATCATAATACTGGCAACAAGGCAACAAGATAAGGAAACAATGACATTCATTCTGCTAGCACAAGCGAAAACAAAACAACCACTGTGTCATTTTCACTCCCCTTCTAAAAATTATGTTTCAATATGCTAGTACTTATTTTCAGCCATCTAGAAGTTAACACATTTTTCTCCACTTTAAAATTGATACGGACTCTATAGCAAACTTACCTGCATATCTAACTCATGACATCTCTGGGCAATTTCTTCTTTTGTTGCAAGTGCTTCATTTAATTCTTCTGTAGTTTTCTTCAGCTACCATAAACAAGAAATGTTTACATTTTCATCACTCCCTGTGACCTATTTAAAAATATTCTGAACTACATGTCTGCAAAATTATTTTTACATTAAGGTAATATATTAATTTTTTTTAAACTGAGCAATTCTGCTCACATAAAGAAAAAAGAAGCAGATGTGAATACTGTTTAGCTTGTGTATCACTAAAAAATAAATGTATCTAAAAGTAATATTTGCTCTTACATTAGAATTACATCCAAAACTCCGGAAGAAATTGTGTCGGAAGAACTCATCAAATCTCTACACCGAAAAAAACTGTCAATACCACTTTTCTTTACAGATGCAAAGAGTGTATAATTTCTATTTTCAGTCTACGTTTGAAATACAGAAAGGACTGGAAGGTGGAATACAGGGAACGGACAATTAGGGTAAAATCCCTCTAGTCACTGGAAGCTACTTCTAGTGCACAACAGGAATAAAACTAGTATGTGACAGAAAAGCCTACCCTTCTAAAAAAGGGCACTGAACCTTATAAGCACTGGGAAATATTCCAATACTTCCCTTCAAAGGCTTAATGTTTAAAGATATGTATTTCACTGGTTTGCAAATGAATATAGCTAAGATAACATAGAAAACATAGCTACAAGAAAACTGGTCAGATAAAATAGGTGCATGCATGTTTTGTATATAGATACAGACATATATGTAGTATGATATATGATTAAGTTTAAATGGGCTTTCTCAAACAGCATCATCATACCTTACATTTGCAGGTTTATTTCTTAGGGGCCTGTTTACATACAAAGAATTAATTTCATTTAAAAGAATTTACATATTTCTGCAGAGAAAGCATAATGGATGAATACAGTGAGAACCACTGTACTATTCTTCTGCTCAATTAGAAAAAAAAGAATCTGAGGAAGTAGGACAGTGCTAGCATGAGGATAAGCTAGTAAAAAAATAATTTGGTTTGTATGTTTTTTAAATATATTAGACCAAGAAGTATTGTATTTGAAAACTTCTATTTTGCAGTAGTTCCAGGATTCCCATAGAAGTCGTTTGGTTTGTTGTTTCTTTTTTTAACTGACTTTGGAATTAGGAACTCTGATAAAAATATTAATTCAAATAGTCCCCCTTTTATATCTCTCTTTCTTTCTCCATGTCTAAAGATTTGTACCAATCCGCAGTTTTGCTTTATTATGTCAGACACCTAGACTGGTTTTTCAAGATAACTTTTTAACTTTTCTATATCCTTTAAATCCTTTCTATATTCCTTAAACACACAAAACTCAATCTATAGAGCTAAACAACTTGGAATACTGAAATTTAGTTTTTCACTTCTTATTTTACTTTCCCACAACACTCTTTAATGATTAAAGAAAAAAGACAGAGTTCTTAATACGGCCACTGATGTGCTATGATTGAAGGAAAAGAAACATCTAGTCTTAGATACCTGCCGATCAAGGTCAACGTAAGCATCATTTCCAACAGAGACTGGAGACTCTTTACTCATCAACTGCAATTAGATTACACTGGATTAGAAAAAGCAAAGATTCACTTTTATATTAAAATCTAAGTTTCAATGAAATACCAAGCTGCTTTTTACTTTTGGGAGCTTTAATCTGGATTAATTTTAAAGTTTTTAACTTCATTTTTATATATGACATATTCAGAAACAAGAACAAGAAAAAACCTTCATAATTTGTAATATTTAGAGTGCTATAAAAGAAACCTTACATCATCTCTTTTTCTTTTGACAATGCACATTCTTTGTCTATGATAAGCCTACAGAACATCCCACTAAAGATTTTACTGCAGTGGCATTGAAATGATAGTAGATATCAACACACCATGCGAGATCTATCTTTAATTCTTCTCTGCTAGTGAGTGACCTTTTCATATTTCCATTACCTGGATATTAACATCAATTTATTTATTTATTTCACTCAACTCCAGGACATAACTATCTCAACAACTAGTGCAAAACAAAGGTAATAAAAATTCTGTTCTGGAGCTGTCTGTAATTTTCAACCTTAAAAAGTAATTCAGTAGAGTGCATTCCTGAAATGAGTATTACAATTCCTTGTGTACTACTTCAGTGCAGGAACAGCTGAAAGTGGTTTTGGCCTAGAATATTAAAAAAAATAAAGAAAGCAACAAAAGAAAAACCAGGTCCAGCCAAACCCTCAAATTAAATCCTACAAAACTGCCTGATGTACTGATCAAAAGAAAGAAAAAAGCTGATAAATAAGTTTCCTTACAGTAATCTAATGATCAGCTGCACCAGTTGGTAAAAGTGAAATTAAATGCAGCTAAAGTTGTAGCTCAGCAATCTCCTCCCACACAGCTCAAGCAAGCATAGTAAGGTAATTTTCTGACTAAAAGTTATAAAGACAAAAACAGGCACAGTCTTGCAAATGAGAAATACACTGTAACTACTTCAAAAGGGATCATTACAGAACGGCACTGATGGTTTCTGTCCAAACACAAAATGTTCTAAAAGCTCTCCAATGATGCGATTCATGAAAGTTACAATTAAAAAGGCCCAATCCTAACCAAAATCAGGACAAGATTTTTTCCCTGGAATCTCCTATCTAGCCTGGTAACTCTCTCTCTGCAGAGACAGTATTTCCTTTATTCCTTCTAGAAATCAGTACTTTTGTACTGTTTTCCCTAGTAAGGTCTTTTGGGATACACTGCACAGAGCCTTCACTTCTCAATCCTGTTTATATCATCATGTACAAGTGAAAAATCTGTTCGACATTTACATCATTCAAACACATATGCGTACATTTCTCTCACTTTCCCCATTTCCTGCACAGGGATTTAGCTGCATAATTTAGATCAATCAATCTCTCCTCAGCAGTCCCCCTCAGACCTTGACAATATTTGCCAAATTTCTTCCATTTTCTTCTACAACTTTACAATGACAAACTACTCCAAAAAGAAGCATTACATCAAGCCCACACTCTCTGTAACCATAGTTAGAAAGGCCCTAGCCTCAGAGCTGTCCCCTGAAAAATGAAGTCTTGTCTTTTTTATTACCATATACAATGGCATTACAAACTTGTCTTCCATTTAGGACCCTGTTTCTAAGCTGATTATCATTTAAACAAAACCTCCCAATCCCTCTCTGTTCTGTGATGTTCATACACACTTTGAGTACTGCATTTCACTAGTATGAAATCTTTTCCAGATGACTAACAGAGACATCCCATATTAGCCAAATACTGAACTCCTCTCATCATTTTATATTCCACAATGCTGTTCACAAACACACTTTGGACACATGCACTCACACACACACAAGTAAGTTCTACCTGCTAAGTCAGCACATTCCAACAGGCAGGTCCCATGCCGTTGTGCAGCCTGCAAAGGTGTACAACACCCCTTTCTGGCCCTAACACAACTTCCGCTTTGAAAAACCAGCTCAACAAGCCTGTCCTTAGAGCAGAAGGAATACAAGCAACCACACAACCCACTAGAGGCCACTGTGGTTCACTGCTTTCTGTGACTTGTTATAAGGCCATGGGTAATAACACAATCCCTATTTTCTTCAACAAGCTTTGCCATCTCTCCCAAAACATCCTGTCCTTGAGAGCCCTTAGCAGAAATGTCCAGAAAAGAGGACATTATCTGGAATATTATTAGGTACGGGAGATACACAGTCTGGGTGTATCAGGAATGCATACTGCATGCGTGAACTTCAACCCACAGGGTACATTAAGAATGTCATGGGGAAATGTGAATGAGGCACCAAGAGCAAGAGAGACAGATATATGTATCTCACACAGCTCGGTCCAATAAAAAGCATCTTGCAATTGGATAGTCTGTGGTATGTATAGTTGCAAAGCTAAACACAAAATTTAAAGGATCGTTTTGTGTTCAGTATGACAATCAGACAAAGAACAAGATTGTTAGATAACTCAAAAGGAACACAAGAACCCAACTTCTGGTGATCAGTTAACAATAAAACCATTTAAAGAAGTGGGACGTAAAGGCAGAATTATCATGGCAGAGAAGTGCTTCCATCTTTTCCCTACACATCTCCCCACATACCATAAATACGTAAATAGTTGATGCAGGAAAATGTCTTGACCATGCTCTGCTTCAGGATTGCCTGTACACAGCTTCTCCTCACTGAGAAGCAAAAACTTTACCATAAACAGCAACAGAGCACTCAACTCCACTCACCTACCCAAACTTCTCTCTCTTCAGTCAGATTTTTTAAAAATTTCAAGAAAACTTTTACCTGAATGCTGTATTTTAAGGTTCCATACAGATAGGTGTACCAACTTGAAACACATACTACACTTTCCATCCACCATAAGATAAGAGGCTCATCTAGTTTCCCCTCTTCTTGACTTTGTTTCTGGTCAATCAGCATTCTCTGATATTACTGAAATTTAGAGTTGCAAAAAGCTCATTTATTTAGTTACCTGCTCTATGGCACATGAGTTCTTTCTGCATTATTTATCAGTAATCTTACAATACTAGCAGGTTGTTATTAATTTTTAAAGCAAATTCCCATACTGTTTTCTTCTATGTACTTCCTTTACTTAAAGGAAGTGAGAAAAAAAACATGAAATACTGAGGTAATTTCAGAGCTTCACATGCAACCTGCAAGCGTGATACTAGAGTATGTGATCTTGAGAGACGTGGATCAATGGCAATACTCTTGAGTTTAGACGGGCAAACTTTATTTCATTTGTATTTCAAATGAGTCGAGAGAATAAAAAGCAGAATGAAGTGGTCTTCTCATTTTCCCTTCACATCTCTTGTTTTCTTCAGGACCAGACTACAAAGGCAATAAAGGTTTACCTTCACAATTTTGCAGCACTGGAACTGGTTTTCATTTCCAAATATCATTTAGTATAAGTACAGTATAACCATCTATTTTCCCATGTATCTTTAATGGAGGATGATGTGCAGAGTTTACAAAAAGGGAAACATTAAAAATGTGCTTGCAAATTCAAGTAATTGCATTAGGCCTCTACAGAAGAAAAGCCTGCTTAAGAGCTTCCCAGAGTGACATAAACTAGCCTGTAAATATAGGCTTGTCCTTTTCCTGGTTTATTTTGCCTAGGGGTCAGGAGGTGCAATTACCTGAACAACATGACAATTTTTACAGTTATTTGTGTAGTTCTTATAAGAAGCAGCTGTTATTCCCTGTTAAACCTTTACATCTACATTTTTTCATGCTCATAGCTTCAGTATGATATGTTACATAATACTTGTAAGGTGTCCTAATCCTATGTTATTAAAACCTTCACTTTTTAACTGCTTTCACTGTAAAATGTGAACAAACTGTGTTGTCATGGATACATGAAGATTAGGGAAGAGATAGAACTATCACAAAACCTGCATGCATGAATAAACTGAATTATGAGAGCTTTTTTTCCCCTACACATGATTTTGCAAACACAGTTGCTCTATTTAGTTCATGATTTTGAAATCCAAAACATTTGCTTTATCTGAAATGTTTTTTCTACAGTTAATAATAATGTATAAGCTCAGTAAAGTGCCCACAAAGCAATGCCAAAACCTAGCTTCTGTACTCACGATCTTTTTCTTTCTTAGAACAGCTTTATTTAGTTTTTAAGAGTCATGGCTATGTTTGACACTGTATATCCTTTAAAGCAGCTGGACTTTCTTCTTCCTCCAGTTGATACTCAGTCTACCTCCAGTCTATCTGTTGATAGACCCAATAAAATACTATTATATAATTATAACTATTAAAAAAATAATTTACTTCAGACAAGATAAATCATTAAAAAACCAGGACAAAACAGAGGAGGGAAAAACATCACAAAATCAAGAAGTGGAAGTAACACCATTGGTGTTACCCCACACAATAAGCATCTTTACCTACTCTCCCTTTGGCAAGTTTTGACACTACTCCTGACACTATTCTGACTCTCAACTTGACCTGCACAGAGAGCTGCTAAGTGATCAAGTTTAGAGATGTTCTAAACAGCAAAGGCAAACATTTTGTTAACCTCAGCTACCACCTTCATCAACAATAAACTTGGCTACTCCAGGAAAAGACTTGGGAAAATGATAGAAGGGGATGGGGAAGAAGGAAAGGGAAATATATAACAGGCAAAATAATTTTTGTAAGAAAATATTTTGGGCCATTAAAAAATCTGTAAATCACGAAATAAAAAAATCCTGTTATATTACACATTTAAAATCTTGTATCTTGTGCACAACTTGCATTTTGATACCAACATCTGATGCGTATCAGCATCTCAGATTCTAAGTGGTGACAACACACCAGATCAAATTGACTACATTGAAAAACTAACAGAAAATCACTGTTCATTTATAAAACCTTTACAGAGCACAAGGCATATTAAACATTTAAACATTTAAAATATGTTTTAAATATGTTTTAAATTTTAAGAAGAAATTATGATGAGTCACAGGTTAATAAAAAATGAAATAATTGAATAAAATTTATCATATAAGATGCTGCTTCTTCCATGAAAAATCAGCTTCTTCATGCAAAATAAATTGAGAAAACTTGTTCTACTGCACCTGATGAAATATTTTTATGAGTAAAATGATTTACAATAACCAAAGAAGCATCAAAAAAATCTGTACGTGCTCAGTTGAAACAGAGAAATGAATTACATAATTCATCAATAAAGCTTAGATAGGACTTCTTACATACCTAATTTTGAAGACTACATGGAAGGTCAAATGCTATGAAATGTTTGGATTAGGTGATATACCAACTTCTCAAATATGCATATATAGCTAATTTCCTACATACTGCTTTTTCTAAGTCACTTGAATTCTAAGAGCTGCTATGAGTCTAAGAAATAGAAAAACCTCCTCACAAAATCCCACGAAGTTTCACTCCTTAAAAGACTTCCTGCATTAACCCCCAGAATAACCTTCTCCATAATTTTGCCATGCAATGAAGTGAGACAGGCCTGTACCTGACAGCATCTTCTTTCTCTTCTTGAAAATTAGAATAATATTTGCTAGCTTCCAGCTGACTGAGACCTCTCCAAACTCCAAGGCTATTGAAAAATAATGGAGAGAGGCCTTGCTCTCAACATGTCTCAGAGACACTTTCTTGCCTCTTCATTGAGCATTGAGATCCTCCTCATTTGGTCCTGAAATGCCTTCAATTTCTAAGCAGCTTGAAAAGTAGCATTAAAATCACCCAGAACTGTGCCAGTAGCTGAATAGTGAGCTTTTTGATTCATTGAATTTTAAAATCTGTTCCAGAAGAACATCCCATTACCCTATGATTTATTCCTACTTCTACTCATCATGTCAGAGAAAGGGCACCAACACTGAACAAGTTCAAAGTTTACTTATCAAATGCTGAAAATTGTGGACTTCTTCAAGTCTGGCTATTTTATCAAATAAAGGAGACTTTCATAAAAATCAATTCAATTTTCAACATAAAGAAGGAAGATAAAACAAGGTTTTCTCTTTCAAGGTGGTGCAGAAGACAGTGATGCTGCAATTTGAGTTTAACAAAAAACACTAGAAAAAGCCACCAGAACACTGTATATTACAGTTACAAAACTTACAAAAAAAGTAAAATACACCGGAACTCCAGCAAAATGGTGCTTGGTAGCACTGACTGGAAGATGATTTAGACAATGATTCTCTTGATGCTCATTTCAAAAGTCTTCTCTGCTATGTTATAGACAGCAGTCCACACAGAGACAACTGAATGTATGACTGCATGGATACAGCACTGGTCAAAGTGATGATTGTGGGCAGATTCCCTTGTAGGCTCACTGATACTTCCTTCTCTATTCAGACTTCACAGAAATGAGAAACTGCTCTAAAGTTCAATGTGGAATTTAGTTTCTCTTGTTCAGGTTCAGTAGAAATGGCATTACTCGTGGTTTCCTGCCTTCTCTAGCTAGTGGCCTGCCTTGCAGTAAACATCTGTAGACTGACAGGCATTTCTCTTATAGGCACTTTGGACTTCCTGTAAGTCACAGGGAGGCTTCAGTGGCTAACACTATGGTTTTGGTTTACCACAGACAAGGATTTCTACAAAATGCACTGCAGTATACTCACTGAATGGAAAAACACACCAGCCTATTGTACTACTCATACAGGTTCATGGTACATTATGGTACATATCATTACCCCATTCATAATACTACAGCTGACAAAACAATACTGTCACTCAATTCTCTTTCTTTTCACTTGTCTACTAAATTTAAAAAAAAAAAAAAAAAAAAAAAATTGATTAACTCTGCTTGTGGTAATAAAGACCTCACAAAAACTGAGGAATATGTCCTAGACACATGGTCTAGCTTGATNAATTTTGTAGTTTCAAGGTACAAATTTTGACAAAATAATACAGTAACATGTTATCCATACAAAATCAATCTACTGCACTTCAGGATTCACAGGATGGGAAAAGAAAAGGAAAGGGAACTCAGTATCAAAAATATCTAGAAGTTTCAGTCTTCTAGATTTAAAGAAAAGTGGGACATTCAATCAGAGTTCCTTGATGTAAAGCAAGATTTTTCTAACGAAAAATAAGAAAATTTTCACCGTAAAAAGGCAAAATATATACCCCTTATTTTTTTTACTTCCAACCAAGTTTTTCCAAAGTGGGAAAAAGCATATTACTGTAAAATAAAGAAAGATTGAACTTTTACACACTATGGGCACCCCAGCATACCTCCTGAATGGCTGTCATGACAACATGTTGAACTGATTCTTCCATCATCATTATGGTCTGGATGTACTCTGAAAATAAAAGCATTATGAAATGTCAATGTTGAAACTCAGGTCACAGAAGGTAAGATTAGAAACTGCATCCTTCCTACAAAATGACTAGATGCCATGGATGATACTGAAATGTATAATCACCAGTCAAGTTCCACCCCAACAAATTCAACAAGATTTTATCACAAGCCTGTTCAGACACAAATCCAGGCTTATTTGAACTCTACAACAATGAAAAAAGTACATGATTACCTTTTTTCCTCCCTGTCATCTCACACTTCTGAAATAACTACTTCTACCCTTTTCTCACTTTGTTCCCAAACTGTTCAGGCTCTTGAAGTCCACGATCCGCACATAGGCTGTCCTTTTCAGTAAGTGTAACAATAACAGCCTGCCTTCCTACACCATCCTCATTTCAAAGCATTTTCATGTTTATTTTTGGTGTCCATTCTTATTTCTGTACTACATCACAAATTAAGTCCCCTCCACTTTTTAAGTTCTCAGCTATGAGTACATGTGAGCTACACAAGAGGTACCTTGTAAGATGATGCACTAGTCAGAAGAACAATTTCTGACATTGAGTCTAAGTCAAGGAGTAAATGACTTGCCCAGTATAATACGGTTTCCAGACAAACATAATCTCCTTTATTATTTTGATAATGTGATTAAGGAAAAAGTCACCTTCAGGTGGATAATTTGCTCCTGCTGAATCTCACTCAAGGTACATAAAATTAGATTTTTCTGGTATTTCAAATGTACATTTTTTAATGTCCAGACTGAAAGAGCAAAAGGGACACAAGAATAAGATATACTTCCCACTTGAAAATGACAAATAGTCACCAAAGGGAAGATAATTTTATATGAAACAGAGATGACAGGAGGTTTAATAAACCAGAGTTATTTATATACTTGCGGAAGAACATTACTCCTATTTTAATTAACAGAATAGCCAGACTGCTTCCTGGTTAATAGAATAGAAGTAATTTCAGAAGGAGACACTAAAGTGACTTAGTCACCTAAGAAAACTGGAAAGGGGAAACTAGCTGTAAAGCTAAGATGCACCAAGCAAGAGAAAGACAAAAGGCCTGAAATCTTGGCAGCCATTAAACCCAAAATGAGCTAAATCTGGAAGACACACATGTTTGATGCAACTGTAACATAAATATAGTAAAAAACTTTTTTTTTCCAATACATCTATTCTTCCCACATATGACTACATTTCCTGTTTTAGGTATTTAGAATAAATGTTTGCATTTGTCATAATCTTCATCTGACTTGAATTAAGTGTAATTTAAGGTAACTGGGTAACAATAAAGAGCCTGCACCAAGGCAAGTTTAGACCATGAGATGTAGCACACTTTAACAAACATCTCTGTCATTCATCACATCCTCTCTGATATCTTCAAGAAAGATGAATGGGTCTCTAAGGTATTTGTGCAGGTCAGAATTGCAGTCAGTACTACGGGGGCAGGGAGGCAGGAGTCTCCTTCAGGGACTGGTGAAGTGGGATTCAATCATCTGGCAAGTGGCCTGAAGTGACTTTTTGGATGACCTTATTGAGCTCCATCTTCAGCTGTTGCCCAGAAGGGCATGCTTGCCAGCATTACTTTTCCCTATTTGCCAATGCCCTAGAAAACAGCTCACAAACTACAGTACCCCAGACGACACCAGACATATCTTCAGAACATGAGCCAGTGATAAGGATGGCTTTTGGTCAGGTAGCAGGATGATGCCTGGAATGCATCTCTACAATCAAGACTCATATGCTGAACAATGCAATAGTCACATTTTTCCATTCTTAACTATCTTGATCTACCGCATAAATGGTTAAAAAGTGTGCCTAAGAATTTTTTTCTTTGTAGACTGACTTTTTAGCTCAGCAAACCAAAACTGAAAATGCATGTTGGAAGTAAATTCAATTCCAGTCTGAGTCTCCAAAAGTAGTGAAGCTTACACCAAAAAACAGTAACAATCTGTACAACAAAATAATGTCATCATTATTTTAAAAAAACACAATCTGTTCGTGACAGAAACCCAGGAAATATAATTTTTCTCTTTAGTAGTTGCGCAATAACCAAGAAAACATGTTTTCAAAATTTATTACCTTGCTTCTGTTCACAATTCACAGCACATCCCAAAATAAGCTGAAGCATTCTCCCAAGCTCTGCAGCATCAGCATGCTCTCCAATCAGGTTAACATCAGGAAGGGTGAAGTCATTTATCTGTTGCCCTAGAATCTGCATAATGACAAAGTACATAGATGGCTGTATCACTGCACTATACATACCCATTTATTTTACACGAAGATGATTCAGAATCAACAACAGCAATTCAACTCTTACTTTACCATAGTTTTGAATACAACTTCAAAACAAACTAAAATGCCTAACATTCCACTATAAAAATCATACTGTTTGATGTAAATAATATTTGGGAAAAGACAAACATGACTGCCTCAACTCACAAGCAACTACTCGATAGACACTTTGCAAGGTTCTTTCTCTTCAGATAAGAAAGCTAACAAAGACAGGCCACCACATGGCTGATCAATTTTTTAAAAAGAATTCCATTAAATATATGCAATTAAAAACATCTCCTGCAGCAGAATATATTACACACAAATGTGACATTTCTTACAATTACCAAGTCAGAAAATTAAATGTTTCACCTATACAATACATACATTTAACACTGACAGGTGACAAATATAAGACAGCAAAAAGCTCAGATCACTAGACCTCACACTTTTAGCAAATTTAAGGATATCTGGCAAGTCTTACAGCTAAGAAAGCTGTTCCATGGAAGAGAATCAGAGGTAGTAGTACAATGATATGTAATTAAACAGCCCACATACAGAAAGAAACAAAAAAACTCCACAAAACAAAAGCCCATGTGACTTGCAATTAGTGTTATCTGATTTATCATTAAAGATCATGAGGATTAATGACTGTCAGTAGAAGGAACTACACAATTCTTCTAAATTGCTCTTCACTGAACAGAGGGTTGAAAATATGAATATGAAATTTGGAATTAAACACACATCACATATCTGACACATTGATTACAGATAAAAAGAAACTGTAACTTCTTAGACAGGGTGCAATAAGGAAACAATGACTATATAGAGGGAATCAGTCATGTTTGCTGCAGGCTCTTTTTTGTGCAACAAAAACAGAAATCAGGTTAAGGCATTTACAAAAAATATAGCATAAAGGAAGAATACAAAGAAAACAAGCCATTCTAAAGTTTTGTAGTGTTGGGCTTCATGGAACTGTTCTGGTTTTGTTCTGATTATGTATGGTGTGTTTGGTGTTGTGGAATGGTAGTATATTTAAGCAGTTTTCTCAAATAATTAATTTCAACACTACTAAAAATCTCTTTATATTTTAAAGTACTCAGATTCACTCTTGTTGGAAAGGACTTCCTGTAGGTCAAAAGAATTCTGTGAATGCATCAACCACCATGGAAAATATTGCCATGATAGAAAGACGGCAATAATAGAAAATACATTTTTTTTTATTCTGATATGCACTTATATATTGATCTGTCACTCCTAAATTTTTTTCAGATACAATACTGGCTTCAAATACAACACTACAGTGGTTTCACAGTCACTGACAATAAAACTCCTGTTGAGAAAAGCTGAAGGGAAGAGGCAAATTGGCAGGCACTAGGAGGAAGCCAATGATGTGAAGGTGTGAACAGAGTTGGAAATAAACAAGAGAAAAAACTTGATTAAAAAAAAAGCAACAACAAAAGCCAAAAAAACCCATCAAAACCCCTGAAAATGAAGGATAGACTCTACAATAACTATCTTGAGACGAAAAAGAGCATTTAGTCCATTTTCAAAAGAGAAAAATATTATATATTTACAAAAAAATTTAAAGTTTCAGTTCCAGAGCAGCAGAGGTCTGCTGTAAGATTAACAGAACATGAAGCAGAACAAAGCATGAAGGTTTTAAGTAGTCAACTTAGGCTTGTTGTTCTTCTATATCTTAATGAACAAAGACAGCAAATGCAGCATTTTTACTGACTTTTCTTCTGAACACAATACAAATTTCTGAATTTTTGAGGATGAACAACATTAACATACACATTTTTCAAAGGCTTCTAGCTACCTCAGGTAGTTAACCTGATGTAGTTACCAACCGCATACATATCTATACTTTCATAGTGAGGGAGGGAATAACGTTGAGGAAAACATAAACAGAATGCATGAGTAGAATCCAGATTACTTCTACTATCACCCCCAGCATTGCCTCAGTAGAAAAAATACCAACCTAAACCAAAACCCAATTAGATTTATAAACGTGCGCTACTTTTACAGAAATTAATCAGCTTGAGACAACTCAGAACTTGCCTAATGGTAAAGTTTTTACACCAGAGACATCGTACATACTAACCAACAAAAAAGAAGCTTGCATCACTTTGTTTTAGTAATATTGATTTTACACAACAAAAACCTGATCTGTTTCTTTTTAGTGTTTCCAGTCATGACCAGCTTGCTTCATTATTTATTTAAACATGGATACCTAATCATTTACTGAAGATGACCTCTTAAGACTAAGTTTTTCTTTCTGAAGCACTTCAGTTTACTAACAAATAACTCAATCTCTGTAGTAATTATAAGAAGACAATATTTTGAAACAAGTAACATCTAGAACACACATATTACGGAATTTGTGCTGCCGCCTATACAAATCAATTTGTCTCAAACATCACTGAATGCATATTTCAGCTGAAGATGCACCACTGTAAGAAAAAATACTGCCTCCTCTCGAGCAATTATGTGCTGAGATTGTCCAAAATAAGAGAGAACAACAAGGGCTGAGTCCAATACCCCTGAATTAAAATATTTCATTTAAAATCTCAATGTAGGGAGAGGCTAGAAATGCTCTTTACTCGCTCTCCTCAAGAGAAAAATAAGGAAAAAAGTAGACTTCACCTGCAGAGGAGGAAGGAAAAAAATCAGACACATGTACATTACAGTACATCAGACACAAAGTCCATCATTAGAACACAGTTAGTAAAGCCATCTACTCTTTACATGAGAAAATTTATGTATCAGGCTTCTCTGGAACTCCAGAGTATTCAATAAAGTAGGTGACAAGTTTTAAAGAAGGCTAAGACTAGGGAATAGGCCATGAATCACTATAAATGCCAAAATGTTTGCAAGAAAACATCAGAACTTAACCTGCAGAATACAATTTATCTTAAACAGGTCAACTAAAATATGTAACTCAAAAAGCAAGTAGATGCAGATTAGTTCAAATGGTTCTTACCTCATGGTTGTAATCCAGTATTCCTTTTAAAATTTTCTTCAGGTTGCTTACCTATTTGACAAGAAGGAGGAAGTACAATAAATAGAGGTAATATTTTACAGAGAAATGATGATAAAGTAGATAATCACAGAAAAATCACACAAAAGAAGGATTTAATTACATTTATTTACCCGCAGTTAAATTTAGAATCATGAAAGTTATGCAAGAGGCCTTTATGATCAGACTTCCAGATGTGATCACAAATCTTTATTAATTCACAGAACCCATATAAATTTATGAGAAAATATATCCTAGTCTTGGATAGGCTTTAAATCAGATCCTACAGCATTAATGTTTTTAGATATTTGTTTATCTTAGGATTATCTTTGCATCCAGAAGTTGAAACATTATTTTCCTCCTTTCTTCTCTTGAAGTATCCTGTAATCTACTTTCCACAGAGACAAATGTCTTCCTCCAAACCAAACCAGCTACTGCTCAACATCACCCTTTATTCCCAATCAATTTAAGTTTAATTTGTTATTTTTCTCATTAATTATTCCTCTTAGCTCTTTCATGTTTGTTTTTGTCATTTTCTGTCCCCCCTCCCAGTTTTTACAAATGAATGTCTGTCTTACAGTATCTGGCAAAATTCATATTTCTCCATGATGAGTTCACTGCTATACAAAAGTATCTTCTGTTCACTTGCATAATCAATGTCACCAGTTAAGCACCTCCTGCTGTACAGAATGTATGTCACATTTTTCTAGTACTGAGTATTGTCCCCTTCCCACCAAAAATCCATTTGCACTAAGTCTCTGAAAATAGTGTGTTTAAAATTCTAAAAATGTCCATGGGTCTCACAGGTGAAATTCAGACCAAGAAAAAAAAAAATCTTTGCTGAAAGTAACTGCTAGAGATTACTACCAATTACTGCTCAAGTATTTAAGAAAATAATCTAGATAATAGAAGCAGCACACTGCTTCCTGGGACAGAGGAGCAGCTGAGGGAGCTGGGGTTGTTTAGCCTGGAGAAAAGGAGGCTCAGGGGTGACCTTATCACTCTTCACAACCCTCTGAAAGGAGAGTGTAGCCAGGTGGGGATCAGCCTCTTCTCCCAGGTAACAAGAGATGGAACAAGAGGAAATGGCTTCAAGTTTTGCCAGGAAGAGTTCAGACTGGGTATCAGGAAACAACTCTATCAAAAAAGGGTTATCAAGCATTGTAACAGGCCACGCAGGACACAATCCCTGAGTCACCATCCCTGTGGTGTGCAAAGAGCTGTGTAGATGTGGTACACTGGGAAATGACTTACTGGTAGACTGGGCAGCTTATGGTTGTATTCTATGATCCTAAGGATATTTACCAACCTAAATGATTGTATGACTGAAGTTTAAACAGGATCTGCAAAGACCAAAACTGATTGAAACAGGATTCACAAAGTTCTCTCACTGACCACAGCAGCCACAGCAGCAAACTGTGGAACTGCAATGGAGGGGAAAAAAACCTCTCAAGTTCTAATTGCCTTTGAAGCCCACAATAAATTTTATATTCTTGACTGCATTCCAGAAATACCCAGCTAGGAGATTCTGTACACTGAAAGAAGTTATCTTTCAAACGACCTTGTTGTTAGGAAATGTGATACCCTGATACCACAGACAAACTCAACACTTCAATCTGGTCAACAAACAAAATGAGGTGATGAAAGTAAATTCCCAACTCAAGAAAGAAAAAGGATACACACACTAAAAGATTTCTGCCATGAAAATCAAAGTGATAACAATCTCATTACCTGACTCCTATTAATCTACTCCCTTCTGGAAACAAGTGCCAGAAATTGATTCCTTATTAAGATATAGGAACATTCTGACTGCCTCTATAATCACTGAATTTTAAGTCATACAAGAAAAAAAAAATTCCTTTGAACCTGAAAAGCGATTTATCAAATACCCCGACAGCCCAGAATGAGAACTGGAGATGTTACACTATAATATGTATATAAGAACATTTACTGTCTCTTCCATAATGGAGTAATAGGCAGTTTACACGTTCTACATTGAAACAAATACTTTTTCTGTACTATTACACACAACACAGCATAGCTCTGTAAGAGCTGCAACTACTTCCTAGGTGTCTGAGCAACCAAGAGCACCATTCAAAGGCCATGCACAATCATAACCAAAGTCTGCAACAGATTTAAGAATTTAAAGAATTTAAAGAAATTAAGAAATTTCATTTTTATGTCAAATCACCACAAGGAATACCACACTGATTGGAATATTATTTTCAAACTTGATTAATTAAAATCTTCTGGTTTATAATTTACCTGAGTCTGCTGCAGAAAGAACCACAGAAACGCAAGAGCCATGTTGCAGAATTTAAGTCCAGTTTACCGATGAGAACATTGCGAGGAACCTTGAACTTGAACATAATCCCATAAAAATGAGAAACCGAATGGAAATCTGTGAAATACTTCTTTTCACCTCTCCTCGTAAGCATTTGTGAATTATAATCCCTTAAACACAAAGAGCCACCTTCCTCCATGTAACTTTTATAGCACTTAGAGTTGAGATACTGGAACAAAACCAATATTGATCAAGATTCATTATGAAAACAAGCTTATAGGGCAGCATCCTTGAAAGAAGAGAACGGCAAACAAACTGAAAAAGAGATCTTCACAGACCTGTTTCATCCCACTGTCAACCAACAGCACCAGGGTAGCTTATTTTCAAGAATTAACTGTACCATCTTTGTATTTGCCACACAATCAGACAATTGTGAGGTTAAAGCAGCTTCTTTATAGACTTTAATATATAGACTATAAAAAATATAAAACTATATAGACTTTATATAGTTTTAAGACCAAGACCGACTTAAACTTAACCATGGTCTTCAGTAATAGACAGCTCTCCATTTTTTTCCTAACTTGCTTGCAGTGAATAAACTTGGATGGTTTTACTGCCCCCAGCAGAGAGGATCATCACAGGGAAACTACCACTAATATTTTATACTTTGAAATTGAACTGAGTAGTTCCAGCAATATTTATGAGGTCAAAGCATATGAAAGGAAAACCTTAAGCAGTTGAATGAAAATGAACAACAGCCCAAGAATGTGTTAAAGACAAACAATTAGATTAGAATGCTAAGTCACAGCAGGTCATGTCATTGGGAATTACTTTTCACTTTCTTAAGCACACAGGAATACCTAACTGTAGTTAACAAAGACCATTAAATTATGTAATGTCAGAACACAATAGACAGAATTGCCAATATAAACTATGACTATTAAGTACTAAAATCACTGTTCAGATGTCAGCCCATGACCACATGGGATGCCTATTTGCTTGCATCAGCAACCTGAGTTCTTCCTTTTCCATAAAAATATACACTCTACCCTCCCAACACCTTTTAACATTTATTCCCTGCAGCCATACTTCTGCTGGAAAAGATGTGGAATTTATTGGGGCAAAAAAAAGTTACAACTATGCTTTATTTCACCTCAGAAATTTGTTGCAATTCACAACAGGTGGACCTGTTAATTAATTATTTCTGGACAAACATCTACCCATTTTCAATCTCCTTACCATGTGACTTTTCCGTTTTACTTTCCCAATCTCATATTATGAATGATATCTGCATCCACAAAGGCAACCTGAACATTCTCACTCCTTCTTTGAACACCTAAATTTCACTAATACCCACACTAGAGTTGTGTAGGTGTTCTCTGTGTTAAAGTACCATTACCCTCTCTGTTAACAGCCATCTTGGCTGTAGTATAGCACTACTTACTAAGCACACAGTGCTCAGTATGAGGCTGACCCTTATTACAGCATTAACCTGATAACCTGACAGGAATGAAAGCACAGATGATGTGATCTGCCAGCATCATAAGACTTAATGATTGCTTGTTTTTTCTCCTATTTTTCTTTTATTCTCACTCGTCTTATGAAATCTCTAATTACAATTTAATTACTGTCTCCAATCTCAGGTTTGTAAGGGCAGTCTGTCTAGATTTCTCCCTTTACTAATACAGCTGTGCAACAAAGGAAAAGGTCAATGATACAGGCAATAGAAAATGCCCTTAAGCTTGTGACTGTTGACGAAAAGGGAGCATGGGTTATCCGCCTTCCTGTTTTTTCTCCAACATTATGACAGCCAGTCTCCTATTTTGCATTATCCTTATATCACATTTATGACTGAAACCCTGTTTGTGTTGAAGGCTCTGTGTAAACTGGCTTTTTTTATTTCAGATCTTGAATAACCTCTGGAAATGTTACTAGGGCACACTTTTAAGTGGTGTGGGAATTCTTAAGCAATAAGCTTCGGATATCTCATTAAGATACACTTTTAGCCATTTGCAGCTAGCAGGTTGGGTGAGGGGTGGGTGGGCATGGGGGTGTGGGAGGGTGTGAGCGCACACCCCAAGAAGAGGAGGGAGCACGTGTGTGCACTGTTTGTATCACTCTCACAGGCATTTGGTTTCTGATTTAAACTGCATTTTGCAGGAGTGTGTCTCATCATTGTTTATAGATGGAACCTAGAGAAAGACTGGGTAGTGAAGGTTCACAAGACTAACACAGTTTGCTATTATAAACATCAATAAAACTGTACTTTAAATTGATGCTGTAGTCTGAATGTCAAAACAAAAAGTTAAGAAGCCAGAAATCAAGCTGAACAATGCGTTTCCTTCCCTTCTCAAGCTTCTCACACTGAATGGAAAGGGACAGAGGGGGAAAGGGGGACAATCTTATGCCATCCCTCAGACAGCCAACAGTTTATTCTGTAATTGCCAAAACTGATGTGCATGTACCAAATCAGTAATTTTTTTCTTGATTAGGGAATTTCATTCCTGCAAAATCTTGGCAATCAGATTTTCTAAGCTGCTTTTCATTTTCAACATAGGCTTTATGTTCAAGATGTCATCTTCCTCAGCCATGAAATACTACGTTTCACACAATTTAAATTTGGACTATATAGAAGTGTTCATTTTACATGAGGAGAGAGTTAATGTCCTTTTTTTTTGCAAACCACCATAAAATTACAGATAAGGCAGCAGTGAAAAGTTTTTTTGTTGCTCAAGGGAAAACACAAACTACTATGTACACTGCTGTAAGCTATGAGCATGAAATTTTAACCCTGAAGAAATAGCAACATTTCTCTACTAAATACAGTAGACAAAGAGCTGGTCAGCTTTAAGAACCAGAATGATTGCTAACTGGTTCCCAGTTTGCAAGCTCTCCAAGTTTTAGCAGTTCCCTTTTTCTCTCCTGTGCATTGCTCAATTTCCCAAGTGTGGCAACCTGCCCTGAAACCAAGAATTTAAAAAAATCCCTGTGAGGTTTGTTTGTTTGTTTTTTTTAATGGTACAGCAACAGCAAAAACACTGCAGTTATGAGAAAGCAAAATGCTACAAAAACCAAACTGACCAAACGCATGCCTCCCCCCCAAAAAATCTCAGCCTTATGTCCTTGTTGCTTCTCCTGTAAAAATTAACAATCACATCACTCATTACCTTCTCCCAGGTAAAAAGTGACAGAACAAGAAGAAATGGCCTCAAGTGGCGCCAGGTAAGTTTCAGGTTAAATATTAGGTAAAAGATTTTCACAGAAAGGGCTGTAGAGCATTGGAAGTCTAAGTCGAGCAAAATGGTAGAGTTATCACCCATGGAAGTGTTCAAAAAATGTGCAGATAAGGCACTTGGTGACATAGTTGTGGTGAACACAGTGGTGGTGCTAGGCTGACAGCTGGACTCAATCTCAAAGGTCTTTTCCAACCTTAACAACTCTATGACTCTATCATTTTGTGACTATTTCTCTGAACAGTGGTCAGGTCGGCTGTATAAGACCTACAATAATCTTTACCAGCCCTCCTAACCACTGTTTCATATTCACTTCCTACACATTACATTTTAGATTGTTTTTATGTATCTTCCCCTACTAGAGTGGCTCCTTTATACGGTTGATGACACCAAGAGCTTGTACAAATGGTGACTGTTATACCAGAGGGCATCAGAGGCAGAGAGTGACCACGTTTAGCAACAAGAAAAAAATACAGCTCATTACTACATTTGAGATAATCCAATTAGCACTTCTCATGGCACTTCTTTAAGTATGAATGGAAAGCTATATTCTAGAGTCACACAAGTATGATGCCCACATCTTAAATCTAACTAATACATTTCTAAAAGAAGGTTGTAGTGAGGTGAGGTTCTCTTCTCCCAGTTGGCAAGTGACCGGACAAGAGGAAATGGCCTCAAGTTGCACCAGGGGAAGTTAAAATTGGATATTATGAAAAAATTCTTCACCAAAAGTGTTGTCAAACATTGGAACAAGCTGCCCAGGGAGGTATTAGAGTTACTATCCCTGGAGGTGTTTAGAAGAGGTGTAGATGTGGAGCTTAGGGACATAGTTTAGTGTGGACTTCATAGAGACAACTTGATATTAAGTCTTTTCCAAGCTGAACTATTCTATGAATAGAAATGCACAGACTGAAGTGTTCCTAAAATGATGGATTGGATGATAGACATTTGGAAAACTAGACTTTTTACTCACATATAAAGAACAGTTGGCAAAGTATAGGATTACTTTCCTGATTAAAAAATAAGAGTTGAAGTACTACATTGCGCCTTTTAGTATTTTTCATTAAAAGGAAAGTGATCTATAAAAATGTATACAAAAACCTGAATTATACATATTTCTTAAACAAAACAAAAAAAGTCAGTCTTCAGTTCTTGTTTACATGGACACTTGAAAAACAAGATGGAATGACATAAGCAAGAAACTGAAATTTGACCTGATGCTTTGCCAACCTCAGTCACATAAGGAAGTTACTAGATTGCTCAGCTTTTTTTTTTTTTTCACACCTGCTAAGCTTTTACATCTGCCAAATTGGTGGGAGACATAAAAATAAAGTATTTTTTCCACAAACTCCATATGACAGTTACAGAAGCTACTGCTCCACATTCAATCAGCTCAATTGCTATTATAACAAACAGTTCTCAGTTTGTTATCCTCCACATTTAACAGTCAAGACTTCAATATTCCTTAGGAGAAAAACCCAAAAAATATTTTACAGAAAAGTAAGACTTTGTACCCAGCTGCTCACTTGCAATTCTATACAATTCTTTGAGAAGTTCATTTATATGAAGTACTCTACATGAAGCAGAAGCCAAAAGAGACTTAAAGCTTTTTCAGGGATCATGTCTTTTATTTACCAGTCATTTAATGTATCCTCACCAATGTACCCTTGCTTTTGCTGGCAGCCCTAGTAGACAAAACATTCTAAAGCATTTCAGACTTCCCACAGCTGGTCAAACAGCAAAAACCACACTGATACGTTTCCTGGCTACGTCAAAACATAGAACAGCAGCGGGGTGCTCAATCTTTGTCTCAGGCAGGATTCTGTCTGTGTGCCCCTGCAATTCAGAAAGTGATGTAGACAAGCCTGTAAGTACTAGAGTATTTCACAGTTGTCCTTCCACAGATGCTCAGAATGGGTTTTGGTGGCTGGAACAAAATGGTTTTACAGGAAACAAGAACTAACAGTAAATTCATAACTATTTTTCTTCCCCCAAATTAGTCAGGCTGAAAATGGAAATTTAGAAAAGCACAGAGATCATTCTCTGAACAAAACTAGTCAAAAACTACACTAATATCTGCATGTGAGACTCTGTTCTTCAGATTTGAAAGAAAATGTTCCTCATTCACAATTCTTGTAAATTCTATTTCCTTCAGGTTTGCAGAGAAATGCCAGAATGCCAAGTGATACAAATGACCCAGCAAACTGACTGTGGTTAAAAACCATGCTGAGTAGAAACACAGAA
>VYXF01009678.1:25004-42820 GCA_013397295.1 Polioptila caerulea
AAAGGAAGCAACATTTTGCCATTTTTCTTTAACTATATTGCTTATTATGTTCCTAATTTTTATGCAGTTGCTTCTAAAAAACACTGCTTTTTAAAAAGCTGCTTTCATACTGTGCATTAAAAAAAATGATTCATTTAACATTTGCAAAATGAGAGGTAATTGGTATATAACATTTATTTTAAAGTTTTCCTTTTAAATCATTAAAACCTGTTAAATTCAGAATGTCTTTGCTAAAACTGTGTAGGATAATACAACATAAAAAGAAGTGTAAGCAAAATGGTTTAAATTCAAAATGCTGTCTATAAAGCAAGATCCTAATCCAGAAATGCGAGAATATTTAGACACAATATTGTATTAAAAACAAAAATACAGATTCATAGACAAGCAAAGGAAGTCAAATACCTTTAGTCTCCAATTATCTCCTACTTCCGTTTTGATTCTGTTCAGCCAATTTTCATCAAAGTAAGCTGGATCTCTGAAAGATAAAAAGTGTATTCATTTAAAACACATTATGGAAATTTTGAGTACACATTAGTCAATAAGCTCCTATCTCAGGTTTGAGTTAAATGACTACCTCTTGTATCTGATGCATTGTCAGAATATAGCAGTTCAGAACCCTGTTAATACTCACTTTCTAAGATCTCGCACCCTGTTGACAGCACAGCTTCATTTGTGTGCCATGAGCAGCTTATGCTTTCGAGGAAGCTTTTTTGATTCTTAAATGCATTTTGAGAGTTTTCCCTTCACAAGTCCTACCTCTTAATTTCTCCTCTGGTGCTGCAGCAATATTTACTTGCATTTCTTAAAAGTTTTAGAAATTACTACTTTTCCTCCTATTATGGATCCCTACCATTGTACACCGCTAACAACTATTCAATTTCTAAAATCAAAGCCTAATTAATACATATGCTGTCTTGATATAGTGAGAAGAGTTAGGAAGCATCACTGAAGTTTTTACAACTGAGAACATACTTCACTCTTTCATCTACCAAACGCTACCAGTTTTTGAAATTCTCTTTTCACAGTAACCCAACACAAATCTTTTTGTGAACATCCTTCCTCAGCAGTTTTGCTATCCTATGCACTTTTGACAAGGCAACCAAGAAAAAGAACAGAGAACTCCTACTGCTTGCAGAGTATACTTCTACTTCTATGGACAACTTTTCTCCAAGCATCTTCCACAAGCTGCTTCTTAAAGACACCTGAGACTCTCTCTCCTGCTGCCAAGCTCCAAGATTATCTAAAAGGCAAACATTTTCTACTGCTCAGTTCAGGCAAATTTTCCCTTTATCATAGAGAATTTTGAAAATGCTATAATCAGAATTAAGGAGAAACAATGTACTACATATAACTGAAATTAAAGGAGCAGGAAAACATAAGGAAAGGCTCATATTTCATCCATCATATAAAGTTAATATAGTCATAGTGAAAAAAAAAAAACAAAACCACCTTTCTTTTGTTAGCAAAATGCTCTTAGGAGTTGTTTTACAATTTCAGGTGAAGTACTATATTTTCTGGACTTATACTGCTGCATTTGCCACTGATTACTATTAGATTTACTGCTGCACCTTCTATAAACGGGTAATGGACTGAGCTCCATTTTTTAAGGGCAAGAAGCCATGAGATCTTCTGGCAAAACTTCAAGAAAACTCTGAACATGCCTGGAAATTCAAATAACATCAATATATATACTGTAAACCAGCAATTACATCAGTCCTTTTATAGAACACAAACTATACAGCCACACTTTGCATCTGATGCACAGGACAAGCTGTATTCCATCTTCTCCACAGTGCCTTCACAGGCCTTCGAGGTCTGTAAACTGTATTACAACTACGATATACAGCAATGGAGGAAGATCACAAACAGCAATGTTTCTCTACTGACACATTTTCCCTGCTATTGTTACAGACTCTGGTGAAGATTACAGCCTATTTCGTTTCCCTTGACATGGCATCCACAAACATATATCTGGAAGAACAGCTTTAATTACTAGTTAAGTTGATGACTCCAAATTACTTCCATTCAAAAAGAGTTCAGTTCTAGCACAGATGACAGAATCTTAAACTACAAAACAGAAAAAGCTATGTCTTATCCAGACTATCATCTGTTTTTTTAAATATGTGTTTTCAAATTGCTTTCAAATGGACTCTCTGCCATAAGAAGACAAGCAAACCTAAGAATGACATTGATTCAAGTATATATAAGATCTCTGACATATGAAGAAAGTTCATGTTCAGCTTTTACATGAAACAAATAGCTCTCCTTGCAAAAAGTCTTATTAGTCTTCGTTTCCTTGATTTCCACTCAAACACAACAAAATCATCAGGACACTAATGAAACAAATGACAGTTCAAATACCATTTTAGATGTGGAGTTCAAAAAACACTCTAGTGATTGTCAAATGGGTCTTCTGGGAACTGGCAACACGCAAGACTCACAATTACAAAGTATTTATGCAGCTGAGAGAGAAAGCAGGTATGACCTATGATTCCTCAGCAAAAAAACCCAACAGGACTTCCTTAAGGATAGTACCTTATAATTTTAAGGGCTGCACTTGGCCACTAACATCTTCAGCTGCTTCAAAGCTGCAGTGCCATGAATATATCAATCCTTGACATACCATTTTCATGGTAAATAACAGTTCTAAGAAACAACAGGGGTAAGTGTAAACAACATCCCACAAGCAAAATTATATTCGGACTGATTGGGTAGCTGATATTGCATATCCAGTTTTCAACAATAACAGCACCAATAAGGACATCAGCTGAGCAACAGTAACAAGATTTCAGAGTCAGATCCAACTCACCTCACTTGAAAGTCCAAAATTCAGTAGAAACTAAAGAGCTTTTCTCTGCTACTACTGTAGAAATAGTAACACATGGACCAGCAACGGTGTTTTACAGTCTTGGTGGAAGTCATAGGCTACCTAAACCCTTATATATGTCATCAGACATACTTAAGGAACGTACATGAGAAATAAATCTAAACTCAGTGTGGCAGTCCCCTTCCACAGATCCCATTTGTTTTATTTGTATGTATACAAACCTCATGGAAGCATCCAAGAGTCCAGCAGCTGGTAAGCAATCCAGGTGAAATCAGTACAATGTGACAGTGGTCAAAACAGCACCAACAATTCTTTTTAGAAAATCCTCATACAGGTTACACAACAATTAATAGCACACTGCAAAAACACTTTGCCAGGAATACAATAAGCAGAAAAGCAACAGGTTGGGTATCAACACCAATCAAATCTAGAATGATCATCCTTTCTTTAACCTAAATCACCTACAATTAAAATTTTCTTTCTCTTCTAAAGTCTAATTAAAGTTCATTACGAGTACTAACAGTAATGCTTTCTCTCTGTAACAAACTATTGGAAATCAAACCTGAAATAAAAACTTTCCCACAAGAACTTCTAAACACACTTTTAAAAAGGGTCTTCCAGATGTTAGGTCATTCACATCTCTTGCTGCTAACAAGTCTCCCTTCGCTGTATTTTTGGGGCTCAGGATTCAACCAAATTCAGATTTCTTTGACCACCTTAGGCTATTTCATTTGGAAGCAACAGCATTCTTCTTACAGTGTCTGGAAAGGCATCACCTAAGCAAATATTAAAATGTGTGGCTCAGAAGTGAGCAGCTAAACTATCAGAAAATTGACTGGAACATATTCATTACCATGAGACAACTCATGCATTAACTAAGTATTTTGAATTCAGTTAAGTTCCTGAGCCTAGATCTAAACTTATACAATCTCTAGCGCTGGATAGCTTTCAGGTTTAGAAGGGTATTTGTGTATCAGTTGATTGTGCCTACTATCTCAGTAGCACTAATAGCAGAAAACTGGGACTTTTCTTCAGAGCACAAGACACTTATGCTGTTGTTAATGCTCTATCACTTCATGTGATGTTTTCAGCAGTACTCTTTTATACCATCTACATCTTACTTTGTATGCAAATTTTCCTTTATTTAAGCAATCATCTCTCTGCATCACAGATGCAAAGAGACAGAAATATTCTTCTGAAGAAAACCAACCCACAGAGCGGGTAGTGTAACTCATGATTATTACTCATTTTAACAGTGGTACAGTAAGCTGCTTCAAAAAATGTGTTTACAAAAATTTCCCTCCCCCAGTGATATATAAAAGCATAGCTTTTGTGTTTTGAATGTGTCGAAATATACACAGTGTGCTGCAACGTATAATATAATAAATGAATAATTCATTGAGAGGGGGGCAATGCACAGATGACAAAAGAAATATTATATCATTTCTTACATTTACCAAGGCCAGCATGACAGAGGAAGAAAGAATCAAAACAAGAGGGACACCTACTATTAAACAGTCTCCAGAGTGGGATGAAAGGAAAATTTTAAAACATATCAGTGGACAGTGAAAATACAAGTAACATCAGTGCAAGCTACCAAAAAAAAAAAATTATGTGATTCAGAAGCAAGCTATGGCACTGGCACTTCTACCAGTACAAGCTACACAATTTTAGGTCAACAGTCTACTCAAAACAAACATTTTCTATTGCTTCCACTCTTTACTCCCAGAGTACAACATTCTTTAAAATAATCATCAACACTGAATGTGTACAGGCATTTTATCTCACTGTATTTCATATCAATGCTAGTCAGAGGGATCACCACATCTGAATAGAAACAATGAACCTTACAGAATAACACACTAAAGACAAGCTAAAGCATAAGCTGAATTTCTTCCTTCAAGATAATACAGTTAGCACTAGAAAATTACATTCAATGGTACTTAAAGCTGAAATTCAAAGATAAAGTTTTAATGCTATAAAGGAAGACAATGTCCTTTGGGAATTTACCAACACCTGTTTAACAGCTGAGACTGTAAGCAAAACATTCACACTTGGTTACACAGAACACACTTCTGCTACCTGCTATCAATAGTGAAAAGCTTCTGAAGGTATTAGTAATTTCCTGTGTAACCTTTCCTTCTCACAGCTTCTTACAGCAGTTTTGTTAAAGAAAATTCTGCTACATTTGTTGTGATGTCTGGCACTTACCTACAAATGGGGTGCTACTATGAGTGCAAAAAATAGAGTATGATGTACAAAAAGTTAAGAACTATAGAAGAAACTGTTAGCCACTTCCACTTGGCACAAGACATAACTGCTTTTTATCAGCTGGTGAGCAAGCAATGTTCTTCCTCTTCTCTTTCCTCTTTTGTGCAAATTATATGTATGTCTTAAACAACTAATTCTTTGAGCTAGGGATCTCTCAAAAACTGTTCCTCATCATGACCTATTATCTCCCATCCTCATAAATACCAGTGAACTCATTTCCTATGAAGGTAGATGTAAAAAAAAAAAAAAGAAATAATAGAGTTCACTGTTAAGTCTTTTAAGTTTTTTAGAAGAAATGCTATCCTAACGCCCCCATCTGGAGATATATCCAGATCACTGGACTACCCCAACACCTTTAAATTTTCATCAATGCTTTTCTTTACTGGATATGTTAATCTGCTCTTTCAGCTATTTTTTAAACATTAATTTACTATAGTAAAATCCTGATGCACACGAAGTTGCCAGAACTCTCCCCTCCCTGTCTTTACCTAATTAATCTCCCACTGTTACTAGGTTCAAAGAATGCACACTCAAAAAGAACCTTTAACAGGAAGAATCTATACTAAGAAATACTCAATTTTCAAGGAACAAGAATTACAAAAATAGTAGTTTATCCTTCTCAATAGAATAAGAGTAATGGCATTTTAAGTTGTGCCTGCAGTCAAAACAGCACATTTTTCCTTTGAAGATTAACTTTTTGAGAAATTTTCATGTCAAAGACAACTATTCAAGTTTTCAAAGCAAATAGTATGTCTGCAGTGACCTGGTACTTTCAGATTTGCTCTTTGCTATTTAACATCACTGCATTACTTTTCTAAATAACCTTAAGCATGCAGCTGTCCTCCTGCAAAAATTATCTTCTACATGACTATCTTTCTTAAGACAGAGTGGGCACCTGTGCTGCTAATATAAAAAGAAAAAAGGCAAACAAGCCTGCTCTAAACTTGCTTCATATTGCTGAACATGCCCTGAGTCCCAGTGAAGTCTTCCTGTAGTGTCTGTTCAAAAGATCAAAAGGAGGGTTTCACTGCTAATGTTGAACTTGGGTTTTGTTTTCAAGAAAGAATATTTCAAATGCCTTTGGCAACAAGCTCCTAATCAGTCTTCTAGTCAGCTATACAAATGCTGATCGCTGTATTTGACCTATATTCCAATCTTATGTCCAAGGAAAGAAAAAATGATTGGCTACTTTACAATCCTTGGTTTCTCCTTCAAAAATCAATTAGCCTAATCTTCTCTTACACTTCTTATCTTATACAATTTATCTTCTGTTTATTCTGTTTTACAAAGAAAAACAAAAAGCAGTATTTTCTCTCAAAGATTGCTCATGTTGTCATTCCTGTCATACAGTCCAAGATTGGATTTCTGCTGCTCTTCCAAGTTTATCTCAACAGGAATGCAGTCAAGATTTAGCAATACTGTTCTTAAATTTCAGCATAAGAATATGTCTGTTCATTACATAAGTATGCAAAATGTTAAATCTGAAGCACAACTATCACAAAGTAAGATAGCTGAATATTAATTTTGTCGTGTTCAAATTATTACATAGGACATAAAAAAAGAAGTATATAAATGGTTTAGGTTATCTTTACATATCTTAAAATCATGCCACAGAGATGCAATATTTGTATTGTGTATTTACTTTAAAAGTATCAGTTCATCAGCTGAAAACAGTATCTAAGAACCACAAGCTAATAAGTCTTGCTTTGAAATATTTGACTACATTGAGCTTTCATTTTTTCCCCTTTTTTATTCTTCCTGTAAACTGGCAGCTCCTTTTCTCACAAGAAGGAAGGCTCCTGCTCCTGAGAATCTGCAACTACAGAACAGACATAGTGCCCTCACAGTAGTTACAGCCCTAGGAGCTCTGTCAAACAAATCATCTGTGTTCAGTAAACCTGAGCCACACAGCAGCACAGAAGCAGCACAGGATGGAGGACCCTCATCTTCTGACTGACATCATCCAAGGAGGGCTGCTGCTTGCTCGGGCTTTGAATTCCTGGCATTGCTGAAAGAATGCCGTAGCTTATCCAGCACTCACGTTATTACTCCTTCTGCTCTTCCACCTGGGCACGAGCTGTACAGCTAGGGAAACCTACAAAGTGCCAAGCATGATTATGAGGCTTTGGAAGCTATGGTCAAGGCTCAAGCGGTGCTCTCCCCTGCTGCACCAGTTAGTGAGGAGAAGGTTTCAGCAGCAGACAGATCTTGCAGGTCAACAACCAGCTGTGATAGTGTTAGCAACAAAGTTTTGGTTTCAATAACCATCAAACCCTATTGAGAATAAAGACTGCTTGGAAGAGATGGGATCCACCAGACAACAATGGGCAAATGCACCTTCCTGAACAGGCTGGCCAAAGTGGGAAGAACACCTTTATACAAGGAACAACAGAAAAACAAACATTAAGAGGCAAAGTAGTGGACTCTGTTGAAGAACTACAGGTGAGGAATGATATGAACAAAAGATACCTCACAGTCAACAAAACAGGTCTGGGTAAAGTGGGATCATCCCCAGTATATGCACACAAATATAAAAAAGCCTGAGGAAGAACACTCTGGGGAAAGCTTCATTCTTGGGAATCAGAAAGACTGGATGCATATGTGGAGTGCTTGTGCACTAATGCATGCAGCATGGAGAACAAATAGGAAGAAATGGAGTTCTACATGCAGTCAAAAGGTCACAGTCTCACAGGAATCATGAAGTTGTGGTAGGAGGGCTTGCATGCCATGGCTGCTACCATGAACATACAGGCTCCTTAGGAAGAGCAAGCTGAGAAGGCAGTGACAGAGAGACGCCCTTCCTGCGACAGACCAGAGGGAACGCACGAGCTTGGTCTTTGGATGGATATGAGCCAGCTGAGAGATTACTGCTCAGAATGACTAAGCAGATCAACGTGAGTGACACTGTTACAGATTCCTGCTATAGACTGCCTGATCAGGATGACATCTTCATAGAGAACAGATGAAGCATGACAGGGGTAACTGGATGGCAAGGTGGGCTGAAAAATGGCTGAAATTCTAGGTTCAAAGGTTTCAGAAGCATCAAATCCAGCTGGAGGCCTGTTCACTAGCAGCATATCCAAGGGGTCAATACTATTAAATGTCTTTAATAGGGACACAGATGAAGGGACAGAGGGCAATTTTTCATATAACATAAAAGTGGAAAGAGTGTTTGACATACCTGATAGTTGTGTTGCCATTTAGGAGAGATTCGACAAGCTGGAAAAACGAAGCTGTTTCATTTCAGAAAAGCTAAGTGCAAACAAACCCTATTCACCAGTATATACTGGAGGCCACCTGGCTGGAAAACAGCTTTGCAGACAAGCAACTAGGCAGAAGTGAACACACTCAAGCAATGTGTCCTTTGAGCAAAGAAGGCCAACCACAACCCGGGCTGTGTTGGGAAGATCGCTGCCAGCAGGCTAAGGAAGGTACTGCTCAGATCTGTTAAAACCGTAAGTGAATTGCTGCATCTGGGGCTCCCCAGTAAGAGAGACAACTGGACATACATGGAAGTTCAGCAAAGGGCAATTAAGATGATTAACAGATGGCAGTTTCTGTCAAATGAGGTGAGACTGAGTGAGCTGTGTTTCTTTAGCATCAGGAAGAGAAGGCTCAGTAGAATCTTACCAATCCTGTGTATAAATAACCCAATGGCTCCCTCTTCTTTATACCCTCACATAATCTCAGTGGTGTCTGGTGAACAAACAACGGGTAGTGGAAACTAACTGAAAAGTACTTCCAACTGCAAACAGCTAAACTGACATTTCCATTCAGTTTATCATGGAAGTTTTACTCCATTAAACTAATTCTAACACTACTGACTATAGTTTCAAACAACGATCAGGGCAAATTACCTTACCTTGCACTGATTTCAATTTTAAGTATGAATCTGTAAGTTTAGTTTTAATTCAGCTTACTTTCCAGTAAGTTCACACTTGAATAAACTCTTCTCTAGAACAAAACTTTTTTTTCATTTAAGACAGTTATCTGTAAACTACAGAGGAAAAAATCATTAGTCATGATCCATCTAAGCCACATCCTTAGGGAATACCAGCCACTGTAAAACACATGTAAATATATAAAAATGTACAGAAAAAAACCCCTGTATTTAATCCATTAAGTAAACAATTACTTACATTTTTTGAAGAACCTGGGCCATCACAACCCCACTCGTTAAATCTTCCACGGTCTGGCATGGTGCCTCAACATTAAACGTTTGGATCTGTGGGAGAAAGGAAAAAGTTATCTTAATTTCCTTCAAGGTCAAAGAATTTTCTGAAGTTTGAAAAAAAATGCTACCAAATAGCAAAAAGAATAAACTCCACACAGTTAGTGTACATGTTAGGTTTAAAAAGTTTTATATTTAATAGCATCAAAGAAACAAACAGAGCTTAGTACCCTCGTTTTTTTCAATAAACTGCCACAAAAACCAGTATTACATTCTCCAAAAGGCGAACTTTCTACTTTATTTTCTACTTACTGAAAGCCATCAGTGCATTCAAGTAGTTCCATACATGTGTATATATTCAAGTACACTTTCTCAAGTAAAGTAAGAAACTCAGTTTTTAGAAGGAACATTGATCCCACGGAACACTCATCAGCTCCCCATGAGAAGATGAAATGTAGATTGACATACATATTCCAAACTTGATTACTCCTTACTATCAGATGGAAGAACACAGTGCTGCTAAACCCAAATTGGTCTATACATTACTATATTCCGAATTCTGAATATTTCATGCTGCTATATTAATACAGTGACAGGCACCACAGTCCACAGCAAAGTTCTTTTCTTCCTTGCTCTCTTGATGAGAAGAATCAGTCCACTTCAGGACAATCTTTTTAACTGGTTTAAGTTATTTGATAATTTACTTTAAATTATGTAGATGAGGTTGCAAAAATAATTTTGACGGTATTATTTGGAGGACACTGCCTAGCACTCTCTGTTACTATCCTCCTCGTAGGAAGGAGCTTAGGTTTATTTGTAGAAAGCACTACTCATACGCACAAGGGATATGATACTCTACAAGGAGCACTTGCAGCTTCAGAGTACATAAATGTTAGGTACATCAATCATTTTTTTCTGAACATAATGCACAACCATTCATGCTTTAGTGGCATTTGAAAGAGTAACAGTGGTTAGTCATTTCCCAATAAATACTCCTTATATGTGTGTCTTACAATAAAAGGCAATTCATGTTTCAGCTGGAAATTTTGAAGGTCTTTCTCTGAGAAGCCTCTCAAAAAGACATGTGCAACATAGCCAGATTCTTCCTACACCTTTGGAATAGGTATAAGCGCTCTAGATCATGTAAGGTACAATAAGTCATGTAAGCACTCCTGCAATGCCATTTAACATTAATTTGGAGTACAGGCATCTAGGTGAATTTTCCTTTGTTCCTTTATTTAGGAGAAAATAACTCAACTAGGGAAAAAAAAAACGTATTCAATTATATCCATGAAGAGTCAAAATTGAGCTCTTAGAGCATGTTTCCTGATCAAGTTCAACTGTGACCAGTCAATAGTAATGAATGATGTGCATGTTCCAAAAGAACATGAATAAATTACTGAGTGGCATATAAAATAGACTGAAGTGACTTCTGCACTTCTGATTCAGATTTTCTTACAGCATGAGGTCTGAGCTTTTTAAAAAAACTCCATAGCTGCTTCTCCAGAAAATCAAGAAGCCATCATAGATTGTCAGGACACTAGGTGAAAATCAGAGTGGGTGGGTGAGGAAAAAAGCCCACACATGAAAACAAAACACAACAGGATATAACACTGAATAGCTATTTTGCCAGAAAATTAAATTTACCAGAAGTCTCTGACTTGTGGCAACACTGTTGAAGGAATACAGAGACAACTCTGAGACCCCAACTCAGCAACGTATTAAACAATAACTAATACTTTACAGCTATAACAAAAAGAGCTGCAATGACATTATGGATGCTTCTACTTGAAGAAGTTCAATATGCTAAAAAGATAAAATTATCAAGCACAGACAATGAAAACTTTTTTCTAATTTTGTGTATTAGACATTTAAATAATGAAAATTGAAATCACTTTGCTGCACAAGAGCCAAATCAAAAAATCTAACTACTGTTACCGTTTTTCAGAAGTAGACAATGTTAAATGCTCTTTTCAAAGAAGCAACAGCAACATAATTAAAGTCTTCAGAGTGCAAAGTAACCAGGGTGTTTTAGCTTTATTTCATAACTTGATACACAAAACACTTCCTTGACTAAATAAAAGCGTATGTAGATGATACCGCTACGGTGATGGCCAAAGATGACTAAGCCTACTTCCAAAACACAGAAAAAGAAGATGCACATTCTCTGTTGTTTTGTGTATAATTTTACCATCACACTTCCCCAACACTTTACATAGAAAACAAGGTCAATACTGTCATTAAGTTTCAGGCAATCTATCTGAACTCTTTCTTCCACCCAGACGCACACGCAAAATTGCCATTGAGGAAAATAATATTTTTCATAGTTAGACATTAAAGAACAGAAAGAAAGACTTAAAACTACTGTGACTCTTATCTTCATATACATTTAAATTTCATAATAAATGTCTTTGCTTTTATATTTCAATTGTGTCAAAATTTATGCTGCAAAACATTTATACAAATCTTAAAGTTCTGTAAGTTCTTTAAGTTCTTACAGTTCTGCAATACACTAAACTCCTCTAGCAAAGAAAGAGTTTGTTTTCCAGAAGGGAGAAAATTATAAGAATGTGGCAAGACACAGAGTTCCAGCTATGGAGACAAGGAAGCAAATTCGAGTGTGTGTGCCTCTAAACAGCTATTCAGTAACAGCTGTTAAAACAGTGCTCTTCCTGTGCATTGTGATGTATCTCCTTCCTGAAGACTGCTCTCCCTTTTTGCAGGAACTGCTCCACCGCTCCTACTTCTTTAGTGCTTGTAATGCAGTCCTGTCAGTTCTGCAACACTGAAAATTAATTCCCGTTCACTGTTATGGTTATTGGGGTTTTTTCCCCACTTCTTGAACCACTGTATGGAGCCTGTATATCATGTCTGTGGGTACACATGAATCTCATGAAGTTCAAGGGCAAGTGCTGCATCTGAATCGGGGTAACCCCCTCAATCAACACAGGCTGAGGATGAACAGATCAAGAGCAGCCCTGCTGAGAAGGAGCTGTGGGTGCTGGTGGGTGAGAAGCTGAACATTAGTCAGAAACATAGGTGGCCAGCAAGTTAAGGGAGGTGATTTTCCCCCTCTACTCCTCTCTCACGAGACCCCACCACTCTTAGCACTACGTCCTGCTCTAGGGTCCTTCATACAGAAAGAAGACACAGACCTGTTGGAGCAGGCCCTGAGCAGGGCCTTCTTCCGATGAGCAAAGGCTGGGAGAGGTGGGGTTGTTCAGCCTGGAGACAAGAACTGAGCACAGATCCACAGATTCTGACCAATTTGCTCGCTTCTGTGAACTTTTGCTACTCAGCATATTTACTGCTACATTATTATGTTCTATTATTAGTACTATTGTTAGTACTATTAGTACTAATTAGTACTATTCTATTATTAGTACTCATATATATTTATGTTAGTACTAGATCTATATTAGTACTGGTCTATATTTAAGTTATCTCTAGCCTATTATTATTGTTATTCTGTTTCAATGAATAAATTTTTCTTATGTCAACCTGCAAGCTTTACCTTTTCTTTCTCATTCTTCTTCCCACTGGCAGGGAACTCAGGAGGAAATGAGTGAGCAGTTGTGTGATCTTTAATTTCCAGCAAGGGTTAAACCACAACACCATCACTTTTGAATTATTTATCCACTATTTTCCTGTATTTTTGGAACTGACTATGCAAGCTTACAGCTGGTTGCTATGCAGTGCCAAGAACAATGCCATGCCACTACAGAAGAAACAAATCACAGAGACAAGACAGAGAGAAGTGGCTGTGAAAGGAGACAAGAAAGGAACCAGCCTCACTCGGTTGGATGCAAAGAGCACATTGGCAGAGAAGAATAAGGTGGGTTGGATACTTCTGTCCTTGCACATCAATCCTGTATTAGCTACAAGATCTGCAAGAATGTCACCAAAACAACATTTACGCAGCTTCAGTGCCTGGAGGAAACCAGAATATCAATTCTTTTCACAACATTAAGATAATTAAGTGATACACACAGTTGTTCTTCCTCAGATGTAAAATTCTTGTATTGAGACAGTCTTTTCAAATTAGGGGTGGATTCCCACTCTAAAAGCAGACCTTATGGATAACTTTAAGGTTTCTTTGCCTATTTTTCTCCTCACAGTTGGTAACACTGCTATCTTCTGCCTGCATAGTCATGGCATAAGCTGTTTTTTCATGCTTTCCAAGACAACAGCAGACTGCATGAAACAAACAATGGGGAAACAGATTCTCTAACAAGCAGCAGTTTCATTCCAAGATTTGAATTTATGAATGTTTTCACTGATTTTTAGGCTGTCAGACTTTCATTACTACAATCTCAATAGTTACTTTGCAATCCAGCTGTAATTTTAGCTACTCAACTAGCCCAACAATATAATTACAAGGTTTTTACATTACTGGTCAGGGTGGGGATTCTTCTGGGGAAGGACTTGCGTATTAATTTTTTATTAATTTGCCTCTCATTTTTTGTAAATTGTGTTTAACCCGAAATATCTGAATAGGTCAAAGCCATGAAATATCTCAAGCAAAATATTTTATTCCAAGTGACACTTTTTCAGATATTAAATATTTCCTTTGCAGAAACACAGTGCAGAAAGCAGAGGACACACCTTGACTAAAGCTTACTTACTAAAGGACTTAAGAGAAGAGAGAGTTACTACTGCACTGTCTTGGCATTGCCACTAAATTGCTGCTGACATGTTCAAGTATGACAAACTATTAAGATACAATGAACAGAGTCTCAAGTCTGAATGGTTTTTTGGTTTAATCATTTTAGAAACATTAATGAGAAGACAAGCTAACCTACAAACTGCTGTGGTGAAAATGAATATTACTATTTTCAGTTGAAAGCCAGATGAGCCAACTGACGAAAAAGAATTCTAAACAGCATTTGTAATGAAGATAAAATGAAGATATATATAACACATAATAGGAAGGCTTAAAACAGCACCATAAACCAACAGCTCTTTGCAAGCCTTCATCTATATCATCATGTTTTGTTTAAAAGTAGTATGTATCAGTCAATGCTTTCTCTTTTCAAAATTCAACCTATTAACTGCCATTATAATTATAAACATTATATCAATGTGCCCACATTTATGGGATACATACATTCACACTGCACCAAGCACCAATGAATTTTAGAAAGCTTCAAAAGTGCCTTTTAAGACTACAAGTATCTTCTCATGGAAAAATAAACAATCCAAAACACAAATGGTAGGATTTCCAGGAACTAGTAGCTTCCTCTCCTAATCAGAGTGCAAAAATTTCCATCTCTACTGCCCAGAAGAGACAAAATAACACACTTATAATGATGTCATACTAAACACAGAAGTAAGATATCTTCTACCTTTAGCACTCTGAGTCACAGAAGCCTAGATGGTAATCCAGCCCACAGAATTGGGACACATGAAGTTTCACCAAAGAATGATAATGAAACTTTTCTGTAAAAGCAGTTGTTCAATACAAATAGCAGAACAGTGCTGAATGAACAAAAGAGTGAAATTTGTTTTATTCTGAATGAAGATAGCTAGGCTACTAGAAACCTGAAGAACATTAGGCAAATGTGCCCCAACAGATTAATACTAAAATAAAGAACAGGCAGCAAGACATGGCATTTACGTGACGGCACTGGGCCAAGTAAAGTCAATTAACTTCTTAGTAGTGGCTAGATAGAGAAACTTTCCAAATTTATATGTATTTCTAATATTACTTAAACAAAAAAAAAAAAAAATCAACCAAATAAAAAGCAAACAGAACAAAAAATAAACAAAACAACAAATAGTAAAAAGTAGATCATAGCTTTCCCCTCACAAAATAAAGAAGAATAACTACCTAAAGCCTGTAGTTCCAACCCTTGAAGCAGAAATTCAGATGAGAAACAGTCTCTATTGATAGGTGAAAGAAAGAGAACTCTTCCCCAAAAGCACAAAAGACCAATCCAAGAACAGCAAGTTCTACTGAAATATCATCTGCACACACTTTCTGACCAGTGTGGAAACACAGGCTTTCACAGGATCACATGAGTGAGAAAGAGGTAGCAGCTAAAAGATAGGATTAAGAGAAAGCTGGCACTAAGTTTTCACCAGGTTAAAAAATTTCAGACTTAACAGATTCTAGAACTGGTAACAGATGCACAGCACACCACTAAAACTAGCATATCTTGCAGTTCAGGTCTTCTCTTTTTCCCTATTTATACTTCAACAAATGATCATCTGAACTTCATGGAATTCTGTGCAGAATAAGATTTTTCAGAGGCTGACCAAATTCCATGATTACTTAAAAAAAAGGCATTAGCCACCATGTAACAGGCAGCCATCTTTTGACATTGTCCATAAAATAAAACCATTAACCCTGTCAGAGTGGTCAAGTCAGGCTGAGCTCTTTTTCCTAGCCACAAAAGGGGCAGTAGTTAATAAAACAAACACACACCAAAAAAAATAAAATAAAAAAAAAATCAAGAAACAAAAAAACCCACACATAAATTCCATTGCAGTTAATCACACACTTATTTCCACTTATTCCTACGCTGAAGTGAAACTATGGATACCTTGCTGCCATGGCAAACAAGTTCACTCAAAGATTTATTTTACATAATCCTAAAATGTAGGAAGGCTGTAATTCATTTAATGCTTTGCAGCGCTGCAGTGAGTAAATTACAGATGCTCATTTCCCTGATCTGTTGTCCCCGAACAAAAATCATGTAGGGTTAAATATGCATTTCTTGTTTAAGTATCCTAATTTAGGTACCTTGAGAGACTTAGCTTAAAATGGGAGGTCCACAAAAGACACAAAGCACTACACTTCCAGCATGACACACTTTTGCTTGCAGCTAAATGGCATGAAAGAGACCTAGGAATTCCTGGGCTGAAGCACATTATCATCATATTTACAATGCATCTTCTTGTGCAATACTTGCTCCACTACCTGCACCACTTCAAAAACATTTCCTATGTGCCCCCTTTGAAAAGCTCCCATCCCTTCGAGGCCCCAGCTGGTCCAGCGAAACACAACTCCAGCTTTGTGTCCATTCTGCTTGCCACAGGCAGGAGGGGAGTGCTGGCTGGACTTCCCCGCCCTTAACCTTAGAGAGCTTTTCCCTTCACTGAAACCCTTCTCCTTTCCATGCTGTCTCTTTGTTCCCTGCCCTGAATGAGCATTACTAAGGAACTCACGGGAAGGAATGATTTAAGTCACATATGGCAAAGGCAGACAGAAAAACAATACAAGCATACTCCGCAGGGCAAGAAACCACTATCGGTGGTTAAGGGAAAGAGTTAATCCCTCCCCCTTTCCGGTATGGCAGGACCTGCCAGGCTGTTGGCAACAAAAGCCACAAGGTCACTACTACTCTCTTCCCCTCACTTCCAACCACGCATTCCTGCGGCAACCTTGTGCTAGTGTTGGTTGTCATGTGGCAAATAATCTCGCTGCTGTTTGGGTTTGTTTTTTTTTTAATTAATCACTAGGACTTGCAAATCAAATTGATTAAACAACCCTAGACTTAGGTTCTGCAGCTGGGGCACTTAACAAACCACACTTAGGCAAAGACCTTTCTAAACAACCATAATAAGAAGTCTGCCAAGGAACGAGAGCAGCAAGTGCAATTGTGTAGCAGGGGAGAGAGGAGAGGCCCAAGGCTCAACTTGAATGTCTGCAATTGCTGTACAGAAGTCAAACACATTGCAGTAAAGATTTAAAATGGTCCAGGGAGAACAAAATGAGAGAATATTATCTCAAAGTTTACAAGCCCAAAAATGTCACAATTAAGACAGACAGTTGTGCAAAATTCACAGTTTGATTTCATCTCTTTGAAACATCTGTGTTTAAGTATTTCAGAGAAGACAGAAACAGGTTTCTCTCCACACCTCCCACTTCAAGATTAACAAGCTAACACAAAAGTTGTTTCCTTTACACTCTCCGAGGTTCAGCTCCTAGCAGCAAAGCCTGTTTCTTCTCCAAGCAACATCTCACAACCCCTCACCAAAAAATGAGGGAGCAGAATTGGGAAATTGGGCACATACAAAATCATATCAAAATGTTTTCCTCAGAGAACTACTGTAAATCTACACTGTATAGAACAGCTCTTCAGGAAGGAGAAAATAAAGGAAAAAAAAGCAGAATGTGGGACAAGGCCCAAAGAATGAAAACCTAACAGTGTCAAAAACACACATGATGAAAAATGCCTGCATCTCCAAAATCTGTGCTCAGTCTTTCTTTCTCAGGATGACTTAAAAGATGGGGGGGATGGCAAGGAACATAAAAAAATTGTACCCAATTACCTTTAATTACTGTACTCCTATGTTATCAGCCTTCTATCACTTGCTTTTCAATATCAAAATCTTGAAGAGAAGTTCCTGTTTCTGCTCGACCTCTTGGCAATATGTGAAAAAAATCCCTATTACCCAATAATGGTGCTAGACACTCCAGCTCCTTCAAACATGTTACACTCAGAATATCACAGTCATAGACAACTACCCCTTTAAAAGCTGGAGCAACAGATTCCTTACTATCTTAGTGAGAGGTCATAAAATATAAAAAAAGGTTGCTCA
>VYXF01009678.1:46780-98935 GCA_013397295.1 Polioptila caerulea
GCCACCGGGCCTTGGGGCGGCAGGGGTCTGCAGCCCTTCCCGCTGCTCTGTGTGTGTGTTTGTCTTGGCGCGGTGGAGCTGGATGGGAGGGTGTCCGGCAGGGCTGGGAGCGTGGATTTGTGAGGATGCTATACCACAGCCGTTGTCAATGTCGGTATGTAAAGTGGCTTGGCTTCTGGATGGAGTGGCCCTACAAGGTTTTTCTCGTTTTGGAGCAGAAGATGACCTTTCACCCGCAGACTTTCTTCTGTTAGTGAAAGGAGCAGTCCCTACAAGACTTTCCTCCTTTTGAAGTAGGAAATGACCCGGCACCCACAGACATATTATAGTCTTAGTATCTAGTGTGGCTTGGCTTGTGTGTGGAGCAGCCTTTGCTACGTTCTCCTCTGTTCTCGGAGAAGACAACAATGATAGCTTTTCAGCACAGATCTACTGTAGTAAATTTAATGAACAGGCAACCTACCAATATCTGAAGGGGGTCTGCAGGGAAGCCAGAGAGAGATTCTTCGTTAGGCACTGTAGTGACAAGGAGTAATGGGTTCAATCTTAAAGAAAGGAAATTTAGGCTAGAGAGCAGGAAGGAGTTTTTTACTCTCAGGAGCGTTGAGATGCTAGAACAAATTGTCTGAGGAGGTTGTGGATGCCCCAGGTCTGGCACTCTTCAAAATCAGTTTGGATAAGTCTTGAGCAACTGGACTAGTGAGAGGTGTCCCTGTCCATGGCCTGGGTATGTTGGGACTGGGTGATTTTTAAGGTTCTTTCTAGTCTCTCAACAGTTTACAATTCTATAAGTTACTTGCTCATCACTAGCTGCAAGTGGTGACTAGGAAGAAGGGTGATTAGATATTGGGATGGGCTGCCCAGGGAGGTGGTGGTGTCACCATCCCAATGGGTGTTCGAGGAAAGATTGGATATGACACTTGGTGTCATGGTGTGGTTGACAGTCAATGGTGGTGTTCAGTCTTAGATTGGACTTGATGATCTCAGTGGTCTTTTCCAGCCTAATTGGTTCTGTGTGATTCTTCAGGTGATTCAATTCATTTTTTATCTCAAAGACAAGGAGTCTGTCTGGGGCCAGAGTGCCCCTGCATCCTTGTTTTGCCCCAGCCAGAGGACGTCTCCATCATGCTGCAAATAGGTCACCTGAGGAGTTCGAGTAACTCTCAATAGTGTGTTGAATTTTGGACTGTTTGAAGTTTGCAGTGAGAGTGTGTGGCATTATGATAAGTTCTGCAGTTCCCTATCAGTTATCAACGGGCCTGACATGCAACAACACAGAGTAGCAGGCACAGGGCACTGATAGCAGTGGAGGGTTGTATAAGCAGGAAGGGTTATAGATGCGGAAACTGTCACTATTTTCCCCATTTTCTCCAAATTTTTCCATTCAACAAATTAGTAGCATGGACGAAATCTGAGTGCTTCCTTTATGTCAGCTTCTTTTGAACTGAAGAGTAGTGTAGAAGCTATGAAAATTTTCAAGTTTTTCCAGGAAAGTACTTTCTCACTGATCTCATTTTATAATCTGCTGTATAAGTTATAAATCAAATCTACCTTAATTTAAAGGTAACTTTAAGTTTCTGAATGAAATTAGAGTCTTAGAAAACTGCACAACTGCCAACTTTCCAGTCCAAGTTTTAATGTGCGCTTTTAGCAACATGCTTGGTACTTTTGACAAACAATACTTTCGCAGATACATTGCACTGTTTAAGGTTCTGTGTCATATCTTCCTCTATGTCTCATTTCCCACTCTGCTTTGCCTGTTCCGCAAGGTGTAGCTTGTATTTTGTTGGCGCAAACAAATACAGTAATGCTTTTTTGCCTTGCTATCTGTTCTAGATATGAGGTTGTATATGGAAGTAGCACTTTCTATGGTAAGGGATTCTTGGGCTCTTTTCCTAAGAGAGATCTGAAGCCTTCTCATGCTTAGTATTATCATATTCCAGTAAACATTATTATTACCAAGTGACAATATTTTCTTTTTCTTCCTCTCTGACTGGGAAAGTCAGGTATCAAAGCTGAAGGCATTAGCAGGCTCTTTCTCATTCTCCTATCTGCATATGAATTCAGTTCCACCCTCTGGTTTGTTTAGAACTCTATACCTTTCAGTATGCTTTGGCCCTATGAAGTGGTGGAAGACTTTGTTGGGAATTGTTTTACACGTGTTGTACATCACCCAGGCAGATATTCAGAATAGTAATGCTAAACAGGACATTGAATTTGTCTTTTTGCTTTAAGCCAGCCACGTGTTTTTGGGCTCAGGAGAAAAATTATTGGGCACATTTTGTTTTCCCAGTAGAATAGTATCTTATAGTATATATTTGGATTATTTTCCCTCACAGCCTTGCACCTGTTGTTTGCAGCTGCATTACTTTTAACTTGCAAAGCATGATTCCATCAGCAAAAGATCTACTTTCTTTTTTCTTCTTTTTTTTTTTTTTCTCTTTAGGAAAAAATGTGCCTCAGAGACTGCTGACATCAGACCTTCCAGAAACCTGTTTTATCAGGCAAGTGCCTCAGTTGGTCAGTTTGTAAGATATACTCAACAAAATCATTATTTTCCTACTGAAGTTGTCCTCTCCTCTCTTGGCAAGACTGTTCAGACCTTTTCTATTCTCTTTTGCAAAGAGTATGCATGCACTTAAATGTAGCCAGCACAGTCCTGAAAGCAAAAGTGGTTCATGGTGAGCATATAACTGAGTATTGCACAGCTGAGTTCAGCTGTATTTCCTGTACCAGCTGAACTGATTTGTAAACCCAAAGTTGATTCAAACTCATAATAATAATGCATTAACAGACTGCTTGAAATTCTAGTAGGATAATCCCAAGTAAGTTTTAACAGTCTTGTCACATTTATATGTTGCTGTTTTAGATTTTTTTTTTTTTTTATTTCCATTAATAAATGTGCCCTTTGGATTTTCTCCTACTGACTTTTATAATATAGGGAGATACTTACTACTGGAGATTGTTGTGTGGTGCTTTATTCAAGTAAGACTATGCTCACAATAATGAAAAGCTAGTAAATCCTGTTTCATCAGAAACACTTTTTCTAAGTACACCATCAATCATTTCCATTATTTCTCTTTTATAATGTTATATTTGCCTACATTGCTTCTTCAAAGTCCAACTTTAGTACACTAAGGAACCTGGATGAAACATACCACCTCAGGATTTAGCTGATTTAGGATTTAGGCTAGTAAACTCAAAGAGTCTTTAACACATTCACTGTTTATCATGTGTAGTTTGTGCCTGCTGTTGTTAATTCTTTCTAAATGCAGTCTGGGCATATCTTCAGACTCTTAAAGAGAGAGCATAAATAACTGTAGGATCCAGTTTGCTGAGTCAAATATATTCACAAAGTCCCATTGTCAACCAAAGAGAGGGGCCATGACCTGCTACTGCCCTGAAGCAGGAAGTAATTAGACAGCTTCTGATGAGACAGGTCTCAATTTTTTGCCCTACATATAAGAATTTGTCTTTATTTTGGGAATTTTTGCCTGTTTTTCTCTTAAAATATACTAAATTTATGCCTATAGATATTTCAATATAAGCTAATATATGTTCAGGGGGTGGATGAGAGAATAAATATGCTGTTGTTTTAATATGCTTAAATTCTTAAAAGTTGGTTTTTGTTATCTGAAGCAAAATCTAATTAGAAACTTTTGGATACAAATGAAACCATTTTTTTGTTTGTTTCTCTTACATGGAAGAAAATTTTGAGGGGTTAAAGCCATTTTGTTCTTAAGGAAGTGTTGCCTGTGGTATTTGACTAGTTGGAGATGAATTAGCTTGTCCTGGAAAACACACAACCTCTACAAATTAAACAGCTTTTTCAGAGGGCAAGGGCAATACTTTGCTAATAAAATGCAACTGGCAAAAGGAATTGGAGGTTCTGGCTTGCACACTGGCTCACCATCACTGTCTTAACTTTATAATTTTTTTCAAGAACTGATGGTGGCTGCCAGTACTGCATCAAGAGGAAAACAGTAAAAATAAAACCGAAATAAATGAAAACCCAAAGCTCCATTTTTCTCATCCAGTTCATTCCCAGCCTGTCCCATAAAGGTTACATTGTTATCCAAATTACCTTTGAGATGTTTAGCAAATTGTAACATGCTCACAAAGTCAATACAGTAACAGTAATAACTTGTATCTCACATCAGTATTGCTTGTGTGTTACCTCATTGTTTACTTCCCAGACATCAAGAGAGCCTCTTATTTCTTTTTCACTGTGCTTGCACATTCATTTCATAATGGGTCCTGAAAAATCTCTGTGGTTTTCAGAGTATATTATCATATGGCACTTCCCTGATAAACTCAGAAAAGTTCAAAAATTTCAGAAAACTACGGGGAAAATTCTGACTTTGGAAGGCTGACAGCTGTTAAACATATTATGGACTGGATTGTTTTTCATGTCTTTATGAGTCATGGTGTAGGGTATTGTTGTAACTGTGCTTTATGTTGAACATTGAAGGTCCTAATAATACTTCTCAAGTCTGAAAAATTAAGAAATAGTACATCCATACTAGTGTATGTCTTCATTCCCTCACACTTCAATGTGATCTGTATGAATTTCCAAGAATAAAAGCCGTGGTACTTGCAGTATTGCTCATTGTAGTTCTACTTTTTTTTTGCTTAAATCTGCATGCATTGGTCATACATGACCACAGAGGGAAAAATGTAACTTCTAAAAGGTCTGTAAATTCTTATTTTGAAATGTGAAAAAAAAAATTAATGTTGCTTTCTGTCAGTGATCACTCTGAGGAAAACTGATAATAAACAAGGTGATTTTCTGTACAGATGATTAGTTGCTGACAGATTTACAAATAAAACATTATGGTTTTACAAACAGTAAATTGCATTCCTTTCTATTGCAAAACTTTTTGTGGACAATTTATTCTGAGGCTGTTTACGCTCTCTAGCCATCAAGAACCCTCATGGAGATAAACCTGATCCCAGTCTACTGGGGTGCAATGTCAGGATGTAACTTAGCTAGCCCAAATGGAATGGAGGAGTAACTCCTTGTCTTTTACCCCTTTTCTGTGTTTGTTTTGCTTGAAGCAACTGCCAGTAGTCTGAAGATAAGATGAAATAAAGCTGGAATTTAAGATCTGGGCTTTGGTGGTGTTGTTTTTAATGTAGGAAAAAGGCCCAGCATTTTTGTCAGTTTTCAAAAGCTTGCGATTTGTATTTTTAGCATTCTGGAGTTAATTGTATAAATTCCTGTTTCGGTGTGAGTATTATTAGATGTTGCTTGGTTTTCATCTTCTTGTTTGAACACAGGGTGGAATTACACTTGCATTTAAGAAAGCCATCCTTGTGAAATGGTTAAAAAGAGAGAAAGTTTTAAGTGTAACCAGAAATCATTTGTCAGGATTTCATCTATTTTGAATTACTGCCTTTTTGCACCTGAAGTAATCTCATACAGTTGGTACTTTTCCCAGAGCTAGTGTAGACAGGAATTAATTTATTGTATTGAAGAGTAGAAACAGAGTAATAAAAAAAATTCAAACCTTGTTTGCAATTATTAAAAGAAACAAGGTAACATAAACCTACGGAAAAGAAAAAAATAAAAACTTTAAAGTAATTTAATGTCTAAAATGTGATGCAGAACCCAGATCTGAAAATAATTATGCAAGGAAAAGGTTGATGAAATGCTGTCATTTTTTCATAACTGGACAAATGTAATGGATCGGTGGATGGAATTTAGTATGAACCACACTAACTTGCTCTTGAATTGCATAAAATTATTAACAGTGACTATTTTAGGAGTGATTAGATATATGTGGTATAGTCTGATTCTCTAAGTGTTCTCTGACATACGCTTGGTCTTTATCAAGGCTGACTGTATCTGAAGACAGACTTCATTACCTTATTCAAGAGTTAAATCTCCTATAACTTGCTTCTTAGTTGCACCAGCTGAAAGAGCAACACTTGCTAATCACCTGCACTGTGAGGTGAGGTTTCTTAGAAGCCGTTTTTAGTTCCCTAGCCTATCATACCTTCAAACTAGTGCAGATCACTCTTCTTCGGCTGTTGTGGTTGCACTTGAAGTAACATGAGCTGCAAGCCTCCAGTTATGGGTATTTTGTTCGAAAACATTGAAGTCAGCCTTGAAATAAGAAATTCCTTCCTCCTTCAGTCAGATATTTTTTCTATTATTGTATTTTAACATTTTCCTTGTAGACATTGCTTTTTTTAACATGTTATCTCAGAGATAAGAGGAGAAGGAGGAGGAGATTGTTACTGTCTCTCCTGAGGTGTGAATTCAGAGAAAGTATGTATTGGTTCTTTTGAAGTGATACCCTTCTATTTTGCAGTACCTAGTCTACACAAGTCTTGTTAGCTCTCCTGTGCAGTGATCTTATTCAGAAAAAGTGCTGGAAGTAATAGAAAATATACACAGCACTTGCTGACTGTCCAGAAACAGCAAGTAAATAAAAATATGAACAATGTGAGCATTAAGCATTGGTAGTTTGTTCTCTCTAGAATTCAGTCATAAAAGCAGCTGGGAGTGAGACTGAGGCAGAGATTCCACTCCCCTCTATCTAGTCTTTACAGTATTGATAAATAAGTGAAAACAAAGTGTCTAAGGGTGTTTATGCAGAGAGAAAGACTGTGCAATAATTTCTCTTGGGCACTATGCTTATGTCAGAAAGGTTATTGGGAAAGTCATATATGTTTCAAAATGAAGGGCTGAAGTAGACATAAATAACTGGCATTATGTGCAAGAAGGAAGAGAAGGTGACGATCTGTGTATTGGGTTTTCATATTCTGATGCTAACTTTGGCACCTTAGTTTGATATTTCAAGAAAGGTGAGTGAGCAGAAATGAAGGCAAGCAGATTCAGTGAGTGCTAGTAATGGTAGGCAGATAAGAACTTAGAGTGTTGTTGCAAGGAACATACAGAGAGGGAAGAGCTGGAGTAGGAAAAGGCTGTTCAGGAAAACTGATTTAAATTGGTGTGATATTGGTAAGTCATGTGTTGATTTCAGAGTGCACCAAGCAAGCAGTGACAGAGGAAGTTCAGGTTATAGTATAAGAAACACTTGCCTTCCAAAGATAGAGTTAAATCATCCGTATGTCTCTAACACAATAGATATTTCTGAAAAAAACACAACCTTGGTATGTCCTAAAAAAACCCAACATCAACAACAACAAAAAAAAACAACAACAAAAAAACCCCCAAAACTTAATGGGATGTAGTTGTCCTTGGCCTTGGCATGTTGGTATATTCTAATAGAACTGATGTGGAACAATGGAGGAATTATACCAGTTCCTTGGCATCTGCTTCTAGTTTGCTTCTGAGTGGTCAACCCAGAAAAAGCAGTGCGACAGAGTTAAAATGCAACTGATAATGTGATAATTATGCTTAAGGAGGAAAAACATAGGAATTGAATATCAGCTTGCACAATTCAGGAAAATGGCTGTATCATACCGATGCAGTGTAAGAAAGAGAAGCTTCTTCAGGACTGAAAATGAAAGAAATTAAGTATATAGGCAGGTAATGTTGAGCTAGAGAGACATCACAGCACTCCTGCCAGTCCAGATCCTCAGCACCAGGGAACCACTGCTCAGAAAAATTTCACAATATCCTAACCTCTTGGCTTTAGCTATAGGAGTGTAATTGTATAACTAGCTATGCAGAGAAATGCTCTAACTCCTTGTGTAGGCCCATGTGCCCATGTAAGGCCTTTCCACAAAGATCTGGTCTTTTATTCATTAGTATATATGAAACATGTGTAAACATTGACCTACTTTAAACATGCCTGTTTATGAGTCACTGCTGTTCCACCTTTGAAAGAAATTACTCTTTCCAAATCCTGTGACACAGTTGCTTGTTAAAAGCTGTAATTAGTAAAAAATTGACTATACTTACAGAAATAATAGTCTCAGTTCAAATTGGCACACTTAGGATAACTTACTTTATTTTTTCACTTCATGTATGCTTCATTATTCCTTTTTAGTTTTCACAGTAAAAGCCCAAAAATTCAAAAACAATTAATGAAATCTCCTCTTGTTCTCCACAAGTTTGCTCTGCTCTTATGGTGCTTAATTATACCACTTACACTTTTTAAAAATACTCTTAGAAAGTATCAGCTTCTCTTATATCACTGCTACAAAAGACAACTCCCACAAATGTAAGGAAGCTTGAAAAAGCTCCACTGCTTATACTAGAAAAAATGTGGAGGGTGAGAGTAGCTGTCTTAGGAAAAGATGACGCTTATTTATTAGCAATAAACTGACATGCTGAAATCTTGCCAGGGTAGTCATTACAGGTATCCACTAAAATCCTGATGACTTGTACTCCATTTCATTTTTGCAATTAATTCAGGGCCAGAGGGTGTTTGGTGATACTTGCTAGACAATGAGGTTTAAATTAAAAATGACACATGAGCTGTGAAGTGTAGTAAAACACTGATGAAAGCTTGCAAGCTGGACTAGGAAATAGAGAAGAAGATACCAATCTTACCTGCCTTCAGAAACCAATAATGTGATTTTATGTCAGCTTTCATGGAAAATGCTTCAATTGTATATGAACAGAGGTCAGAATGACATATCATGTCATTTGACAGAGTTAGCTTCAATCCTCTGATTTCGTAATATTAACAGCTATAGTTCATTTCACTTCCTGATTGCAACAGCAATGATTCAGCAGTGGGTTGGAAACTATTTTATTTTGCATGTCTCCAGCTGTAAGTTAGTGCTCTAAGTTAATAAATGTTAGCCTTAGTCACTGATGGCTAAAAATGTGAAACAAATATAAAACAAGTGAGTCTAACTAGGGAAGCCTGATAATACTGGTTTTCTTTCAAGTTTTCCTTATGTTTCCTGCTAAAGGTTGGTAATGCACAGAAAACACAAATGAAGTTTAAAATGTGTTGGATGATTCCTGTGTATCCAAATGAGCATTTAAAACTAAAACCAAAAATGTCCTTTTTACTTCACATAAATGATGGAAGTTCAGTTTGTGTTGGCTTAGCCTACCAGAAATGATGTGGTGTGTGATAGGTAAAATTCTTGATAATGCAGAGTCATTAAATTTTTTTTTTCAGTAAACTGTCCTTATAATGTGGCCAGTTCAGTAATGACCTATTCCTATGCAATTTATCTTAGAAAGATTTCCAGGTAAACTATGTTTTGGTTTTTTTTTTTTTTATCTTTAAATCATAACACAGTCATTTAAGATTTGTTTGCTACTGCATAAGACCTCTACAGCAAGCTCAATGGTTGGTAAAAATGGATACATTCCTTCTTTTTGTACTCTTTCCTCCCAACAATGACTATTCTGCTTATATATTGTTTGTAATTGTGTTTAAAATGTCTGTGCACATATATTTTAATATATGTATATGTATATATTTCTTTTTGCATTTTAGAGCTGTGATGGCCAGTCACCAAGCAGAAGTTCAGAGTTTGAAGCTAGATAATGATTCAGTTATAGAAGGAGTAAGTGACCAGGTACTGGTGGCAGTTGTGCTCAGTTTCACTTTCATTGCTGCTCTGGTATATACGCTTTTAAGGTGAGAATGTGTTGACAGGAATTATTCATATTTTATAAAAATCCTAACTTCCTTGACAACTTCATGCATTGGTACATAAAAACTGAGATTTTGTGACAGTGAGGAAGTGATTGTTTGATTGCTTGCTATGTTTAACTAATTGCTTGGCACAGCTAGAATCAAAAGTGGACTTTATATTCTTCCTTATCTTCTGCTAATCAAACTGAGTAATGTTCATCATTCCTCAAGACTGAAAATGGTTAAATTCACAGTCTGTATGGCTGCTGTTTTGTATTTGATTACTAAGTACAGATGTGTCAACAACTCCACGATGAAAATTGGATATATTCCTACCATGTATGTTCTAGCTGCAGTCTCCTTCCAAGAAAACAAACAACAACCCAAATCCAAATAAATTGTCTGGGTTTTTTAAAATGAGTATGCTGTAAAACAGTGGACTTCAATATGCATTCCATACAGGAAAATGTTAAGTTCAGAATTCAGTAACTTTAATGATCAAGTCATCAAAGCTTATTTTCATTTTGGAGTTTTTCTTTGCATCCTAACAACTATCTTAGCCTATGTGTTTTTGGGAAATGAATATGAGCTTCAAATTGGCTCATTTCATTTCACTTCATTTCATTTCATTTCATTTCATTTCATTTCATTTCATTTCATTTCATTTCATTTTATGGATGTGTGTAAACTTCTGAGCACAGAGCAGTTTTCAAAACCAAGGAAACACAGTGGCATCATGGAACTTACTGAAATGTCCACGTAAGAAATATTGCTGGAGTAGAGTTACTTGAGAGCAAGCTACAGAATAAACTATAGGTGGAAAAGCTTGGTTGGACTGCAAGGCAATGCTGCTGTTCAGGATCAGGAGATCCTGAAGGAATCCTAAGAAATGCGTTTACTTCACCTTGCCTTTTTTTACCTGAAGCTGTTTCAGTTACTCAGATTTCTTTAAGAATGCCTCTTTTTCATCTACTCTGATTTCTCTACCCTTCATATTAACATTTTTGGCCATTGTGACTTGAATTTTAAGTGTTTAGTTTGAAAGTTACCACTTTATTTTTGAACTCTAGAAAGGCAAGTAAGAAATATTTTTTTAAAAAGTGAATGGAACAAGAGTAGCAGGAGTTCAGTCAGAATTAAGTTCAAGGAGATGATGCATCAATTACGAAGAGTTACTTAGGGAGGAAGATAAGGCTAGTTATCGACTGCCTCTTCAGTGTAATGAGGTAGGTAAAAAGTTTGACTGTAAATCCTGTTACATACCTTGATGGTTTATTTTCTGGAGGGGCAAACAAACTGATAAGACAAAGCTTCCAGATTCTGGAGGTCTGCATTGTATATATGAGTCATGGCCAGTGACAGGACTTGAGGAAACATGTGAAGCTGAGTCAGAGGAGGTTAAGGTTAGATATCAGAAGAAAGTTTTTCACCCAGAAGCTGGTTGAGCATTGAAACAGGCTCCCCAGGGAAGTCACGGCACCAACCTGACAAGAGTCAAAGGCATGTTTGGGCAATACTCTCAGGCACATGTGTCTTGAGGTGTCCATGTAGGGCCAGGAGTTGAACTCAATGATCCTGATGGGTCCCTTCCCACTCAACATACTCTGTGACTGATTCTATGACTGATGACTGAAAGTCTTACCAGTATTCTCTTAGCTCCCTGGTCTGCCTTCTGGTACTTTTTGAAATTGTCTGTATTTAGCAACACTCTTCATCTATATCCTTTGTATTGTTGCCATCAAAATCTTGACAGTATGCTAGAAAATCAGTACAGTACAAAAATCATAGTACTTTTAATTTATTTATCACTGAGGGAGAAGTGAGGGAGAAAAACAGTATTTTCTTTCTCTTCTCTAGTTACCTTAGATGGTACAGTGGTCTTTGTGTTCCTTATATGGTGTTCATTACCCCAGTTTTTTTCTTTGCTTTTCATGCCTCTGTATCAACTGAGCTGAAATACTTAAGTTGGGTAGGAACAGGTCATGGGTAAGTATACAGGAAAGAAAGCTTACAGTAATGAATAGTTGCAGGAGCTGAATAAAAAAGGGGAATGAGGAGCAAGGAGTATGTGTTGCAGTAGATTTTAGGGCGCAGAAGCAGAATATGGAGAGAACTGTTAAGGGATAAAATTGTTGTACTTGTTTCTGGGTGAAAGAACTCAATGAAGCATCACATCAAGGCTTCACTCATGCTTCTGGTGGAGAAACTTACAAGCCATAATTAACATATGTAACAAGATACAGATGTGTAGTTCAGGCACTATATGATACTTTTGTGAAGCCTGTATGCTTTTGAGTTATAAATTTTGATAAAATGAAGCCAGATTTTTTCCATCATCTTTTAAACTGGTGAGTCGGGTGCCAGATTACAAATGAGATTTGAAAATTCAATGTATTCAGCAAATTAAAGGAAGCCTGACCCTTTAATTCCCTACGAGAGATTTGTCCTAGATGACTTACCTGTCCCATGTTTATAGGTCTACAGGTTTAGATCTTTTTAATCTCATTTTCCATCATATGGTTTGATTATAAGATCAAGTCACTATTTTCAGCAGAAGTGAGATCTTAGTCCTTGGAAATTAACAGTGTCCATCACTGCATAGTGATGCATCATTCCCCTTAAGTACTGTCCCTCTTTCCTTGTGTGGGACTGCACACTGCATGAGTCTTCTTCCTTCTAATTATAATAGTTTGATGGGGCCTCTGTGGTACATAATACAATCTTTCCACATCATGGGACCTTTTTCTTGAAGTTTTGGCATGCGAGCAGTCAGAAATGGGGAAATAAGAGGCCTTTACATCTAAGTTTGTTTCTTTCTGGCTTGTGTTTGATAATGCCTTTAATTACATGGCACCATATTGGTTTTCATTTATTTCAGTTATCTTCTCACAGTAATTGCATGACAGAAGTTATGAATGTCTTGAGCTCTGCCTGTCCCTTCCTGAACATTGCATGGTTTTCAGCTACCTCACCATCTTATGCATAAGTGACAGTACATGCTGTACCTCTGCAGCTCTGCAAATGCTCTCATGATTTCTGCATAGTATGTGATACCAGGGTAAGGTCATATAAATGAACACTTTCAATAGCAAATTTGCAATTAGTTGTTTTTGGAGAAATCAGAATAAACTGTCTTACAATTCACACCTCCTCGTGTGTGTGTGTATCAAATTGAACTTCAATATATATCAAGCATTCTGGCAAACTGAAGATGTGAAATTTGTTAATTTTGTCACATCTAAACAGAAAAATACTTCTATACCTATAACACGTATGACAGACAACATCTACAAAATCTAATTCATGGAGACCAAGGGTGCTTAAGAAGAGTTTTAATATAGGCTTTCCATCATATAACTTTCATATATCACCCACATTATTATTAAATAAATTTTCTTTTTACAGATAGCCATGTAAATGCATGAAAACATGGGATTTGTCTGTTTCTCCTTGAAGAAAGAATGAAGCAGACAAAATGTTAAACATAGCAGTAATGCAATATTATGATTGCCCACATTACCTGAAGGAAAATATTGCAGAAGCTTCTAGAGCCATTGAAGAAATTATATAATATAACTGCAACCAGAAAATGTCTTAAAAGTTCAGCCAGTCCAGCCCTTATCTCTGACAGAGGATCAGCTTACCTCAATATCCCTGGAAGCATTGCAACTTGTTTTTTGATTTAGTTTTTAGTCAGGGATGGATCAAAATAGCTTGAGGTAATCTGGTCTGATTTTGTACACTAAGCAGTTAGAAATGTGTTTCCACAAGCCTTAGATAATTGTGGGAAATAATTGCTCATGTTTATAGAATGAAAGACTTATCCTGTCCCATTTTCACTCTAGGAACAGTCTTCTATACAAACTGACATTTCGTAAATCTTTCTCTAATGTTGGAAAAATGTGGGCAGTAGTTCTTATTGTCTCCTGAATGTCCTCCAACTTCTCTATATGTTTCTATGTGTTTAGCCCAAAATGGAGAACAGAATCCAGCTGAGACCTCAAGAGTGCTGAGCAGAATGTATCATCATTGAAATCCATATGAATTAATAAAGCATAACATTTCACATTTTTTAATATGCTGTTGACTCATATTTATTGTAACTCAACACCTCTAATTGTTGTCAGCACATTTTTAATTTTAATTCTGTCCCATTGTGCTTTTGAATTTCAAATTTGGAATATATCCATCATTCTTTCTTCAGTGTATCCCTTCCCAATGATTCCTCTTGGCATATCTAACCTGTAGTTTGCTTGCCTGTAGAATCTTTTTTTTTTTTTTTTTTAAAGTGTGATTTTAAAAGAGTAGTTTCTTTTTATATCCAGTCTGCTGATAGTTACATAAATTCAGTATTCTAAATGTAAGTTTGTCTACTTTTCTTATGCAAATGTCATGTAGCAGATAAAATTGAAGTAATTAGGAGGTTTCAACTCTCTGACTTAGGCAGTGACTGAAAAACTAGTAATTTATGAGTAGACCCACAAATAAGAAACTAGCAGAGGAGATAAAAGTAAAAAATACTTCAGCGTGTTTAATAAAAAAGCTTTAAGGCAATTTAATTTTTTGTAGGTTCATGGCCTAATTTTTTTCTCAGATTAAAATCTAGTTTTAACATGATTTAATGATTGATTGTGATGTCTCTGGAAAATCTTGCTGCTGTACAATTTTAAGTGTCCAAAGTAACTTTAGGATCCAGAATAAATTCCTGTTTCCTTTATTATTTGTGTACTTCCTTTAAAATCCTTTATTACAGGAAAGAATGATTTTTTGCCCTTTGTTCAAGTTTCATATTTGTTTTAGTGACTTATTTTTCAGTGTTGGATCACAGGATCTTTTATTGCTTGTATTTCCTTTCATAGAAATGAACATCAGAACATCCATCCTGAAAATCAAGAGCTAGTGCGAGCTCTTCGTCAGCAGCTTCAAACTGATCAGGTGCTGTACTAAGTGTACATCATTCAGCTCTCTGCTGTTGGGTACTGTAAGCTTCTCTGAGGCTCTGGGGGAAGCTGATCTTGAAAGTTCTGGGAGCTTACTTATTGTACAGAGGCATCCTTGAAGTCCATCAAGCAATGAGATAATGTAGCCTTTTTTTAATGGATGCATTAAGTAATTAAAACTAAATTCTGGCTGTTTCTTTTTTGAAGGAAGTTTTTGCCACAAGGTGGAGTATGTTAGATTATGCTGTGTGCTTCCTGGAATGTTCCTGGGAACTTGAGGGTAAAGGAAAGGAAATCTGGAGTACAGTTTGCTAAGACAGGACAGGGGTTAGATGTTTAGGCTGATAAACAGTGTGTAGCAGAACAATGGCACATCAACAGGAGCGAGGCAACAGAGTGACAGGAACTTTTTAGCAAAGCCTTTAGTCACAGGACAGAGAGCAGTGGTTTTAAACTGAAAGAAGCTAGGTTGAGATGGGATGTAAGGAAGAAATTCTTTACTGTGAGGATGGTGAGGCACTGGAGCAGGCTGCCTAGAGAAGTTATGGATGCCCCATTCCTGGAAATGTTCAAGGCATGGTTGGATGGGGCTCTGAGCGGCCTGTGGAAGCAGCTAGTGGAAGATGTCCCTACCTGTGGCAGGACAGTTGGATCTTGGTTATCTTTAAAGGCCCTTCCAGCTCAGACTCAATAATTCAATGATTTCATGACTGCATCCAGTTTTTTGGACAGGTAGAGACTAGGTCATACTTTTGGAGAATATTGAGAACAGTCTTTCATCATGATACTTCTTGAAATAATGGCAGTGCATATTTATGTGGAAGACATATATGGCAAAATGGAGAGAAAAACTGTTTCATGACAGTGACATACACAAGCTAATATTAGTATTTGGGCTTGGAAACACTAAATGCTGCAACTGGTAAGCCACACAGTTCAGTTACCAGGCTCTGAACAGAACTACTCAGGATAATGAAATAACAATATAGATCCAAGTTTCTTATTCATGCTCCAGTGTGTCTAACCCAACCCAATGTGAAGGACCAAGGAGGTTCTTTCTTTGTGGAATTATCTGGTTTAAAGCACACAGTTATTTAACAGATGAAGGGAAAATAATGGTCCTATCACAAGACCTTGCTTATTGAATCAATACATTCAAGTATGTTCGTTTTTTACATTTAAATACATTTCTCATTTCACGTAGTTCTGCACTTGATGGTTTGGCTTATGAATGAATACCAATTTATTATTATTCTTTAGAACTCAGTAGACTTATATAAAATAGTATCTCTAACACTTGGCATTTTCCTGCTGTTCCAGCAGGATGCTTCTGCTGGTGATCGGCATCGCTTCTATACAGATATGTCGTGTCCAGTCTGTCTGCAGCAGGCTACATTTCCTATAGAAACAAACTGTGGACATCTCTTCTGTGGTAAGCAAGAAAAGCTCCTAGTTCCATAGGTAAAACTAGAACAGAAATAGAAACTTTTGGCACTAGCTCAAGCATCCTAATTCAAAGCTTTGTTCACTTTTAACTGTTTATCATTGCATCTGCAAAAGAAAATTTTTTTATGAATAGTTGAGAAAATACCTTTATGAATAAACAGTCACTCTAAGAGTGTGCTACATTGTTTTCTGTGCTATCGGGAATGAAACCAGTTAATTTTAAAATGTCAGAGAGTATAATTTGTTTCCAGTTTAGTAAAAAACTGAAGAGGTTGAAGAACATTTGGAAATGTACCATTTTTAAAAAACTGTTTTAGAAAGAATAAAATATTCATTATCTCACAGAATATTTTTTTTCTTGGAAGTCCTGCAGAATTATGAGTAATTGCACAGTTGCTTAAAGTGTTTGGGTTTGTGATTTTTTGAGGCTGTTTATATACAGGCATCCTATGTAGCATTTTGCTTCCTCTCCTTCAGGTTCCCAGTTGGATTCTTTCACTTCATTCATCTAGTTTCATGAAGTATATAGTGTATACCATGCCTAGTTGTTTAAATGAAAAAACAAACAACTTTGGAAAATAGATAAAATACTCACATTTTTTATATTTATTTTCATCTATTGAAACTGATTAGGATAAAGCCAAGTATTTAGGATAAATTTTACATCTCTTGACATTTCTGTGACTTCTAAATTTTAAACTGAAAAAAAATTTAATTATTTGCTTCTTCACTTTATGATTAAAATTTTTTTGTGTTTTCAGGAAAAAATGCCTTAAAATTACCAATTCAGTTGAACCTATTCAGGATTTTTCTCATTAATAGCATTGAATTTGAATGTGTTAGATCTTGGTGAATGCTGCACACTACATTACATCAGAAAATGTAGATTTAACCTAACTGCTAATGTATACACTTTCTGTTGTTTCTCTTGGTGTGTAACATTATTTCAGGGAATGCATTTTTCATCTCAGGAGTTTAAATGTGTGTGCCTTACCTTCGCCAGGTTCCTGCATTATTGCCTACTGGAGGTATGGCTCGTGGCTGGGTGCCATCCGCTGTCCGATCTGCAGACAGACGGTAATATTTTAACTCATTATGGATTGTCAGCTTGGCTGCCTAGGATAGCCTGCAACAAGGCACTTAGGTGTGAGCTGCAGTAGTGAGGCAGACAGATAAAGAAGTCTGGGAAACTGAAAGAATATAGAGGGATATGCGAGACAGGAATAGTGGACATACAGTTTTTCCGAACTTCTTGCTTTGACAAATGGCTCAAAAAATTCGGATTGTTCCTGCAACTCAAACACAAGTGAACTGCACTGATAACTCAGCTATTTTTCCTTTTATAAAGAGTATATGTATACAGAAAATTGTGAGATTTTAACTATGATTCTTTCATGCTTTCTGTTCAGGATGTTATTTAACTTCTTTTACCAGAACTTGCATCTGAAAGGCCTGGCTGTTGTGGTAGACTGCCAGTAGCAGCACACGACTGGTTCCTGAGATATACCCCCTCCATTCCCTCTGTCCCTACCAAAAGACTCATCCATGTCAATTTCTTATTTTGGCCCTATTTTTAATTTGTATGTATTATTAATTTCATCTTTGTAGGGCAAGCATTAACTTACTTCCTACACAACTTACATTGTCAGTTTGAAATGTGTTCCTGCAACTCATTAAGGCTTAGGATCTCTGGGCCTGATGGTGTATGTTTTAACAAAAGTACATCTTTATTTTAACAGTGCACAAACTGCAGAGCTAGTAACTTCTAATAAACTATGTAAGTCATGCCCTTGCCCCACCATTATATCCTGCTTTGATTGTGTGTGTCAGCAGGACAAATGACTGTAAGAAGACAGTTGAAGGAAAGAAAAATAGGTATGACTGAAAGAAGAATGAGTAGGTTTAGAGTGTAGCCAGTGAGGAAAAAGACACAAACAATAAAGGTGTGGAAAAGGGGAAAGTAAGTGATTTTTTAGTCTTTCCTTATATATACTTTCATTTACCTTCCTCTGAGTAACAGGTATATTAGGTGGCACTGTTTGCATGGTTATGTATTCATTCTCACCCTGGTTTATAAATGGGGAAGGGAAAGATGTATACATGAACATGAGTCATACAAGAGGTTTGTGTAAGGACCGGGAGTTGAATGTAGGTCTGCTCATGCTCTCGTTTCTAAATGTGACTGCCACACAGATTTATATTTAGTTGCCAGGTACAGAGGAAGCTTCTGAAGACTGTAATAATTTCAAGTGCTATGCCTTCCCTGTTTCCCATGATAATCTGCATTTTATACCTGTACATTGCTTTGAAATAGAAGTCTCAAGTTTTCAGCAACTCCTGTGCAGGAAGATAACATAAGTAACATCATACTCACATATATCATATTTCTCTATGTTTGTGTGAAAGTTAACCCAAGAACAGAGCTAAATTCCCTGTCCTTAAAAAAGAGCTGAAGGTTAATATCTTTTTCTGTTAACTCATCTTGGTATGAAGATCCATATGCAAAACTATGAGTTTTGCTGCATGTTTGTTGTCATCTAAAACAATTCTAAATAGAGAAAAAGAAAGGCCTCATTGATTGCTTTATTTGATTTTCCATTTAGGAAACAAAATTAGATTAATTTGGTAAATTAAATTTGTTCTCCAAATCATCTGTCCCACTTATGAAACATAAAGCATTTAGGTGTTTAGAAAAAACATATAAGCCTCTCTTAAAAGGAAGGTTATTTTGTACTTTTTGAAACAATCTCTTTAAAAATACTATTCTGTAAAGAGCTGTAAGCAATTAATTAGTTAAAATTTAATAGCAGTATCGGTGCTAATAATTTTCAGTTTATTCTCCTTTTAACTATTCAGCTAAACCAAAGTTTTTTCTCTGTAGTTAACTGAAGATGACTGTTTTACAGTTGCGTGTGTAACACAATCTCCCTTCTATGCCTAGGTAACACTATTCTTACCACTCTTTGGTGAAGATCAGCAGGGTGCAGCCCAAGTGTTTCAAGATGTTAATGATTACAATCGAAGATTCTCAGGACAGCCCAGATCAGTAAGTTCTGGGTAAATTTGGGTGGAAATCAGTGATGTCAGGAGAGTTTGAAAGCCATTTCTTTGTAGTTTTGGTTTTTCCTCCTTTTTTTTTCTTTCCCTGGAATATGGATTTTCCCTACCTGATGCTTAGGGCCTATGCAAGTTTTCTTTAGGAAATTCATGTTGAAATGGTTAGGTCAAACCCAAGACCTCAAAATTATTTGTTTGTCTTTTATGAAAATATATGGAAACTTGCTTTTTCATTGTAAGAATCTAATAAATAAGAGAAATGTACAGTACAAAGAGACTGTACATTTGAAGAGGGAGGGGTATTTTTCTAAGCTACAAAATGTATGGGTTTTGTCCAGAAGAGATTGAAACTACCTTTCAGGCTCCATTAGACCTCTCTGCGAGCTGTGTCTAGTCCCCAGTAACCTGTCTGAGGTCATGCCAGAAATCTGCACTAAAACCCTAATTGGACTAGATGAATTGTCTTTGATTTATGCACAGTTGTTACCACATACAAAATTTCCTTCTCAAAACCTTTTTCAGCTGTGGCGATAGCTCATTTTAATGGAGTTTAATGGCTCTATGTAGAAACTGTGTACTGTAGAAGGGAACCAGTATAAATAAAGTTTTTGAGTTCACCCTCCCTACACATCACAACAAAAACCTGAACATTTTCTATTGAGCAGTCTATTGTTAAGCTGGCAGTCACAAAATGGAAAGGAGCCAGGAATGGATTCATTTAAAGGTTCTTTAGTTTACTTTGAAGGTTCATCCATCCTTTGGAAACTTGTGTGAATCACTGATGATACACCATTGTGTTTCTGAAAAACTGTAACCTATTCTACTTTAGTTATAAAGCTTTTTCTTGCAATCCTTGTTTATCTTGCATTCTGATCAATATTTCACTCCAGTTAACCTGTTAGCTGTTTCTCACTTTCCCAGTCATTTGTTTTCCTGTAGTATTCATTGCTTTTCCTTCATAATAGATGCCAGTATATTTTCTAGTGATGTATATTAAATGTATGCTTTTCATTGTAGAATAACACAGTTGACTGTTTCTTCAAAACATATATTCTAAATCTGACTTTCTACCCAGTAAAACTAAACCCATTAACTCTTCCCGGATTTTGTTTTAATTCTTATGAACTAACAGATACTAAGATGTAATGTAGTAGTAGAAACTTCAGTTTAGCATGGATGAGTTGCTAAAACAAAATTCTAACTTTTGTGTTCTTTCTTTACAGATTATGGAAAGAATTATGGATCTCCCCACCTTATTGCGACATGCTTTCAGGGAGATGTTTTCTGTAGGGGGCCTCTTCTGGATGTTTCGCATCAGAATATTCCTCTGCTTGATTGGAGCATTGCTGTACCTGGCTTCACCTCTGGATTTTCTTCCTGAGGCTCTGTTTGGAATTCTGGGGTTCTTGGATGATTTCTTTGTCATTTTTCTTCTGCTGATATATATCTCTATCATGTACAGAGAAGTGGTAACACAGCGTCTAAATAGATGAAATGGACAAAAGTGGCCTAAAAGCAAAATCAGTTGTGGAATGTTTTAAAAAGAAAACTATAACGTAAGTATGATATAGCAAGGTGCCTGTGTATGATTTCAGTAGTAACAATTTCTTAGCTGGTTGTGTTATACAAACATAAAGGGTTAGTATATGGTGATGCTTAACTGGAATCTTTAATTTGTGCATTTCATATGCTTCATAAGGATGAGGTTAGATTTACAATGTTGTAATAAACCACCTTCATCTACTTCCACCTGATGAACAACTGTGTGTAATGAAAGCCGGAAACACTTTTTTTGGTGTGTTGTGGTTTGTGAAAAAGGAGTTCTAGCAAAGTACTTCAAACAATAAGCCTGTTTGCCTAATCTAGATGTGTAAGAAAATTCAGAAATTCTTCACAGTACAGTTATTGTGGCTAAATTGTTTGATATCTTCCTGTGGTGGGCTAGAGTTTTTTGAAATAAAAGTAGCTTTGTTTGTCTCTGTGGAAGGCGAAACCCAAGGACCGCATTACAATTATCACCCTGTAGTTTGCTGTTGTCCACTTGCTTCAGAAAAATAAGGATAATACCTTGGTATTGCTTGAACTGCACTATGTACAGTTGCATGCAATTTGTACCATTTTATTTTTATATTTGGGAATATATACACAGTATCTGCTCTACATTGAGAAACCAGTATTATGCACGTCACACTTGTCAGTGCTTTATTTTTTTAAGCGAGAGCATGGTTTTTCTTTTCAGATTTTTTTATTTGGTAAGTATATATATCTTAAAAGCACAGGTTTTGTGCTGCTCTGGGTCAATGCAATGTGTCTGAAATGCAACTTTGCATTTCTGTAGATGCATTAAAACATTTGGCCAGTTGGAGAGGACACTGAAATTCCAAATAGTTGTTGAAAAAAAGAAGTCAGAACTGGATGTTTACACTACATGTACATGTACTTGTATGTGTGCAGTGTAGATATTTACCCAAATGTGCATTTCTGCAATACATGTGTACTAAACAACATCGATATTGGGGTGATTTTCAGTTGAAGTATTCTTATTTGGTTGATTGTTTGATTTGGATGTAGATAGAAGAGGTTCTGAATTACTTTGAAAAATAGTCTGTGATAAAGGACCATAAAAAAAATCTTGCAAGTGTTTTCAAAAATACCAGGGTATTAATTATCCTTAAAGCTGATTTTTCTTTTCGTGTTGAATTTGAGCATAGGCTATCATAGCTATACAAGTAATTTGAAAATGCTTTCATTTTGAGCAATGATTGCCACTATAAAGGTCCAGGTTATGACAGATCATTGTGTTTTTTAGCTAGAGGAATGATAATGGCAATTTAACTTCCTGAGTACTTGAAAGACAGTGAATTAATAGGTGATTCTTTGTGTGTTTACATATATAGGTGAGACCTACAATGAAAGGGACCTTTTCACCGCTTCTATGTTTTCCCCTTGCAGGTGTCTTTCCACAACTTCTAGCACTTAGGCATGTGCAGGAAGATGATAGAGCTGAAACCTCAGGTGTCAGTCATTGAGGGTGCAGATTGTCCTTCAGTGTCAGTGTTCTAAATGACATTCATTTAAAACTAAATTCACCGATTCATCATTTGAAAATTTAGTTTTGGAAATCCAAGGACATTTTACAAGTGAACTGGAAAGGTAAACTTTTCTTTGTTGCTGTTTATTAGACATGGGCAAGAAGAGAAAAGGGAAGTGAAGCAAGGTTTGGAGGAAGAGAGCTAGAGAGAAAATGCCATTTTTGAAAGCAAATGCTAGCTAACTTTTCTTGGGCATCTTGGCTGAGCTTTTCCCATTGTGTTGGCATTGCTAATGTATGGTGATGTTTTAGTGGCTACCTCAGTTAAAACTCTTTAAGGTATTATTAAGGGTGAGATATTCATAAGCTGTTAGGTACATTTACAAAGCAAGATAGTAGTTTAGGATGTTATGTAAGACAGAATTTCACAGTTTTGCTGTAAGTATTGTTTTTGATCTTGGGGTTTTCTTTCCCAAGAGATCTAGCTGAAAACAAACCCCCAAAAATGCTTTTTTGATTGAGTAAATTTAACACTCTATTTTCTCCTGGAGTTTAAGTTGTAGGTCTGCTTAGAGAAGAGTATGAACTGCTCTTGCAGAGTAATTGGAGTTTGTTCATGGAATTTATTGATCTAGTACCTCATCCCTACTTTTTATCCTATAATTATAATTTTCCCATGGCTCTCTAAATCCAGAATGGATATAGATGCACTTGAAGCTGCTTACTGATTGGTTTTCTTTGAATTTCCCAATTCATGTGCTACTGTGAAGTTCATGTGGAAATTCTCTGTCCCATCCAAAAGGAGTCTGTGTATCTGAAATCATTCACAAACCACATATGAAAGACTATATGAAGTTTCCCCATGTTCTTTTTCTTCAGTACATTTCTGATAGCCAGAAGGGTTTCACTCAGAGGCTTCTGCTTACTTTTGAGTATTGAGTAACATTGTAATCTTAAATTCAACACATGAAACGCTTGACAGAATTAGGAGTGTTCTTTTCAGCGATATGCGTGCTTGCTTGTGGATATTCTTTGTTCCTGCAAGCCAATGATAAACAGTATTATGACTTATTCAGGCCTTTTTATGTACTGCGAAGATGCAACTGTCCTGCAATGTCTGGCCGCTGCTCCTTTCCACAAATCTGAAATAGCTATAAATTAGCTATCTTGGGTACTTAGCTTGAGCTTAACTTAAGCTCTAGAACTCTCCCAAGAAGCTGGAGATTATAATATGAGCATTTAGTATTCCTGAACTGTGTGCTGTCCAGTTGTTCTGGCAGCAATGTGAAAGGCAAGGGTTTGGGCTGAACACTGGCTTCAGAATGTGAAGGAAATATGTAATGCTGTGTGCAGAGTGACTGCAAACATCGCTGTGGTTTCGTCTCCTGAGATGGGGCAGGCATGTCACTAAGGGGGGAAAATTTAAAAAAGGATAACTAGCAGGAATGTGTATGGGGATAAAACACAGTTCTTAAAAGATCACATGGGCACCAAAAGCTTTGTGAACTATTTGATTGTTCTAGCAATATTAACAAAGAGGAAAACAAAAATTATACTTAATAGCTCTTACAAAATAACTTGTAGCATCTTGAGGCCTAATGATCATCGCTGTATAGAGCGATCCATTTCTGTGATGTTTGTGTGCCACACCATTGGTGTCTGTGAGGATCAGGCAGAACGGTGTGGTTTGGGGATACAATTTTGCTGTAAGTTTCATAGAACTGTAGCAGTATGTTACACTAGATTTTTAAGACTAAAGAATTTAAAACTACTTGTTGTTACTTTTAATGATAATAAATTGCTGTTAAAGAGATTCTCTTGAATTATTTTATTTTATTGACTATCTGGATGCAATATTGGTTTATTTCACCTATTTCTACTTCCATGTGTTAAAGTTGTAAGGTGGCATCCCACCTTTGAGGGGAAGGGAGTACTCAAGATTTGTAGGTGCTCATGGTCAAAAGGAATTACAAAAGTCAGAGAGTCCACAAAAACTCACTAAGTTCTATTAGTAAATTACATGCTTGGCATGGAAATTGCTATAAGTTAGGACTCATCTCTATGAACACATGGCAGTTGGTTTTGAACAGAGGGATAGGGTGAAAGGGGAGAAAGATAGAAATTAATTAAAGAGGGGGACAGAGAAAGAAGGAGAGAAGGAAAGAGAGATCACCAGTCCTAGCTCCAGCATTGATCCAGCTGTGTCCTGGGGATACCCACACAGGTTGGCTTGGTTGGAATACCTTTTATAAATAAATCTCCCCGTCTTGGAGATAAGTTTCTCACTTTCTATGCAAATTAGTAATCCTGTACAGTCCATTCCTCTAGACCTTTCTGGAAATGGGTCAGAAGGCTTTGGGGATCTTTGGTGGTCTCGATCCCCTCTTACAAGTCCATGCCCACTTCTCAGCCTCATCCCTGCACTTGTGCTGGGTTGTGCTCACCTCCAGGAGCCAGACATTTGTCCCAGAAATGTGCTGCCCTGCCTCCTTATGGCCTCATCTCCAGCCACATCCTGTTCTTTCTCAGTGTATTATTTACCAACAATTCTTGGCTGTTATCACCAACAATCCATGGTTGGCTCCACAGCTATCTGGCTATCAGTGTTTGAGCATATGCATTAGTCCTCTTGTCTCCTAGGATTCTACAGGCAGTAACTTTTCTGCAGTTGTGATCTATTTTTGTTGTGGTGGTTATAAGTCAGGATGTTTAGAGATAACTCAGTGGCTTTCATCTTTATGACTACCATTGTAAAGATTACAAAATTTCTAAGATCTTAGTCCCAAAAGCATATTGTACATCAGATGTCCTTCCCTAAGCAGAACCTGTTCCATCAGATCCATGATCACTAAGCTTTCAGGCTGATAAACCAGAACAGATGATCTGTTAGAACCTTCACATAAGAATCCTCAAGCAAACCAAAGCATAAAGCCAGGTGTTTGAGAATGTAAGCAAATAGAAGTTTACAGGAAGGATGAAGATTGAACTTGGAAGAACTGGCTTTTCTTAATTCATGTCATGAAAGGGCCCTGGGCGTCAGGAAGACACAATCCATTCTGCTAAGAAATGTCTAACAAACCATACCTGGGAAGTCCAGTGCCAAGTTGGGCCAAGTCTTTTGTTAACTTTGTAGCCTGCTTTGGTACACAGTTCCAGTGTTTATGGGAAAATGTGTAATTGCATAATTTGTAAGATGCTATTAAATCAGGTTGAAAGTTTGATGAGTATATGCTACACTTGTCCTTACATCTGATGCCCATGTGCTTGCCATGGAACGCTCAGCTAAACACTTCAAGTTCCTCAGTCAAGGCTGCCAAAGGACATGGATTTTTTTAGGAGGTCTGTTGTACTGTTGCAGTTTTGGGTGGATTTCCTGCTTCCAGCCGTCAGCCAAGCAGAAAACTGCCTGTTAGTCACCGGTACTGAGAGCCACATGGGCATTTGTTCCATGAAGACAGAGCAGTAAGCTTTACTATCCCTTTTACTTTGAGATGATGTGTCCTAGTAGGTTGCCTTCTTCCCTGTTATGTGTACTGTTTTTAAACTGGGGAAGAAGCTGCTGAATTTCATTCAGTCTATGATTCACTCAGCTTAAGGACTTCTAGAGATTTAGAGCAGAGATAGGTCTCAAGGCCCTGCTCCCATATGGACAGCACATCATTAGACGCTGTGGTAAGCAGAGGGGCTTTCTGTAAGGTGGGGATTTTTTTTCATTCAGGGTGTGAGAAGCCTCCCCAAATAATAATACTGCAAAGCCAGAAAAAAAGAGCAGGAGTTTAGAGCTGAATTTCATATTCTACAGCTTGGATTCAGCCTCTTGGTATGCCCCTGCTCTGTACCATGCCACCTTATGTGAGAATGTTGCCTCAGCATCCACATAAAAGTCTGTCATAGGTACATTTTGTTTGTGCCTAAGTAATCTCAGATCTTGCCATGGGGATTTCTATTGCAACTTTCTTGTCAAATGTTAGGCCTGCTGTATTGAACAGGTGAAATCAAAGGGTGTGGCAGGTTGGGGGGGGTAACAGAAAGGGTCCTCCTAAAGTAAATTTCTAACTGTGTAATATACTCTCATTGGTACTGTATGGCCTTGTATGAGGGCATCCAAATATCTTGTCTCTATTTGTTTGTGCTACTGCTAGGTGGAAGGCACAAGCATTATGACAAGACTATAAAATAAATCCAGAAATAAAGGTTGAAGAGACTGGCATTTTGACTATAGGATAGACTGAGGAAGATACAAGTCTTTATTTATGTTAAAACAGGATTGTATTTCCTGTATTAGATATGACTAGAGAAACACATATGGCTGGAGTTTGAGTGACAGCAAATGAAACTTAGACTAGAACAAATTTGCTGAAGTGAATGGGGAGGGGATTTTGTGTTATGGAAAACACTCCCCTCTCCTGGGAGGCCTCTGAAGGCAGGCCAACACCTGTAGAGACTGGTTTTTGCACAGCTAGTCCTGCCTCGGAAAAGGGCAGGACAATGAAAAGGTGGCTGCTTTCAAGGCAGCTCATCTGGACCTTAATAGATGTGAGACCAAAGAAACTTGGTCGGACCAAGTCTTTGTTGCTCATGGTATTTCTGACACACATTACCTGTATGCATCAGCTGGCAGACCTGACCAGCTTACCTTTCCCCAGGAATTTTGCTAAATAGCGATGTTTAAAATCTGTGGCCTAACAATATGGTTACAGCTTATTTCAGGACACTTTAATGATTATTTACTATAATATTCCATTTTATTGGCCAAACTCCTTGTTTGTTCGATATTTTCCAAGTAGAGGACAGTTACTCATGATTAACAGATGATTAATTGGTGGGAGAGAAGTAGAGGGGAAAGGAACATAATTGATAATATTGAGTCCATTGCTCATTGCTGGCAGGTAACTAATGAGGAACCATGGGTGTATCAGGTGTTAGTAATAGCTTGGCTGGAATATGTTTCATGGAAAGCTGTTCAGCTTCACACTAGCATATGCTGTGCTTCACAGTCAAGAATTGTTTTCTACCACTTCCCCCTTTTGTCTTCATTCTGGAAACTCATTTCTTCTTTTACCAGCATGGGGATGCAGCAAAACCTGAAAATAATCCACCATTTCTACAGAGTAGTCAAGTACTACTGAGTAAACCATCTTTTTCAGGGATAGGCTTCCCATCATTCCATGGGACACGTCCTTGTTCTCCAGGGTAGAAGGTCACATTTTTGACTTCCTGCCTTCTTCACCATCTAGTTGCCAGGGCTTGGTGCTGTCTGATGTGATTGCTACTATGTGTGGGCTCTAGGGAGGGTCATGGTAATCAGTTTCATGCAGGTTGACGCACAATATGCCTCATAAGTTGCTAGTTTATGACAGGTTATGTTTTCAAAGACTGTGGTCTTCGGCGTCCAACCAACCTGACCTGAAGCTGCTCTAGTTTCATTTCTCTTTTCCCTGCAGGATTTGGCTGTTTGTTCATTCCCCTCCTACTTCCTTACTGTTCTCTCTAAGGACCAAAATGAAGATCACAAAAAAAAATTTGATTGATCACTTGCTTATATACTGCAACAGTTCACACCTTATCCCTGAATAACCCTTCCAGTCAATCCCTTAATGCCCTTGCATCTCACAGGTCATGCATCAGGAAGGAAGGTAGTTGTGTCTGTCATGCAGCAACCTGAAGAAGCCAGTTCAGTACAGCTCTGTGGTTCTGCCTCCTGTCCACACAAGGAGCTAGGCGTCCTGGGACTGCTGCCTTTTCCAAAAAAGGGCGCAGGACCTGAAGTCCAGCTGACTTTTCCCTTCCACCTGTAACTTCCCTTAGTATTGCCTCCTGGTTTGGTAGCTGCAAGTGGAGAGTGAAGCACCAGAAGAAGCAAGGCATCATATAGACCTCCCAGTCAGGCAGGCTGTGTTTGTGCCTGGGAGGCTGGAGAAGAGCCCACAGACTAAGGAGCTGTTGCATTCAGTTTCAGTCACATCTGGAGAGACTGGTTTTCTCTGACATTGAAGTTGTCAGGTACAAGTCTTTTCTTGATGAAAAACAAAGCATTGCTTTGAAAATAATCTGTGGTGCTGACCTTTATTTACATATAGGTATTTTGAGCCCCTAGGGTTCTTGTTCTCATGGTTTCTTTCACAGCTCACACAAGCAAATATTGCCTCAATATGAAAAGAAGAAGAGAAAACTCAGTAATCATATTGCAACTGCAAGAACCCTAGGAAAGAAACCAACCGTGTAAGACACTTGATTAAAACCACAAGGACTGGCAACATGGTGCAAACAAAGCCGCTTCTCTGGAAATTCCGCAGATTTCCCATTCTGAGCTGCTGGGCAAACCCTTCCCTAGATTCAAATTTTCATTTTTGATTCACCTTGCTCAGAAAAAAAGGTTATTGATAATAATTTTTTACAGATGTTAGATCAGAAGCAGAATTAGCCACACTGCCCCAGCCCCGGCAGAACTTCTCCTGTCCTGCCTCCTGTTCTGCTGTGGGCTGTTGCCCTCAATGGCTGCCTCAATGACTCACATGGGCACTGCAGATGCTGTGGTAGATCTGGGGCAAAGAGGTGTAGGGGATAACTGAAACATCTCATAATCCACAATTGCTAATGTCTCATTGTCAGGAGTGGAAGAAGGAAGTGGGGAGATCTTTACCCTTTGAAAGAGACAGGGAGTCAAGGGACCACTAGCTGGCCAGGAAATCCCTAAACAACAGCCCCCAGTAAGGTATGAGGGGTAGTCAGATCAGATCCTAACAGAGGCCCATGATGACTCCCATGAGGAGTGTGAGGCAGACAAAAAGCAAGGCCAGGATGAAATTGCAGGCTGGGCATTGGCCCTCAGCATCAGTGAAGCCATGGAGGGGAGCTGCAGCAAAGCAGGATGTGCCTTACTGTTCCCTCAGCACTGCAGAGCAGCTTCACTGTACACTGGAGAGTAAAGCCAATCCCTGGGGCCGGGGCTGAGCTAGAGGTGGCAGCTGGCCCTCCACTCCTGTAGGTTGGTGGAGTTGTCCTCACACTGTGCTCCTTGAGGTTGCTGCAGGGCTTTCCAACTTTTTTGAGGACCACCTGTCTTCTCAGGGTGTTTGTTGCTTCTTTGAGCTGCTGCAGACAGAGTGACCAGCAGAAATGAATTGGTTGCATGACCCTTTTCAGAGAAGCTTAACATGAGCTTGTTTCTGTTCCTCTCTTCTGTTTGCTTCAGCCAGTCACTACTCAGTGACTCCTGGGTCGTGTTGATCTTGATAAAGATGATGGCAGGTAATTAACGACTGCATTGCTGTCCCTGACATTATGGCAAGATTTGGGAAGAGACACAGGACTCCTCTGGATAGTACACCTATACACAGATGTCTCACCTGACTCCTTATAGGTATCTGCCACAGTTTCTTATTCAATCTGTGCTTTCTCCATATAGCATGTGAAAAATCACAACAGGAAGACTCTAAAGGGTTAAATTTTATCAAGTACCAAAATTTAGTGAAAATAAAATAATCCAAATGGGAAAAGGGAATCAACTTGAGGATTAGTCATTACTGAGTAGGATTTACAGAGGAGTAAAAGTAGCATAGAAATGTAAACTAGCTTTGCATCCACCCACCATACCATGTTTGCTTGCTGAGAAACACCAAGCAAGAACCAGTAGGCACATCATCTGATATACTGCAGCAGAGGTCCATGGGTCAAAATAATCTAGCAAAAACATGACATCTCAGACAGCAGGTGTAATTGCCTGAGCTGGAAAAGACCTGTTTACAAACAGTGCGCACTGGTCAGTGGCCACCTAGGGCTACCACAGCCTTTGCCCAGAGCTCTGTCTGCAGATCTTGGTATTGCCCATGGGCCAATTCCCTGCAATCAAAAATATTTTCCACTCAAAGCTGTACTCTAATTCTTCCAGAAAGATCATGGACAGTACAGATGAGGTTGTGGACAGATGTGCTCCCCCATGGATGACTCCATTCCCTCTGATATGGCCCTTTGCAGTAAGGAATGTAGATTAAGCCCCCTGTGTCCCAATTGCATTCTCCTGCCCTTCTCTGAAAGCCCACTCCCGCTAAGCACCAGTCCCTTCCCAGCAAAAGACAGCAACTTTGCACATTGCCAGTGCACAAGGTTTGACACTGAACAAGGATGATGATTCATTTGGCAATTTTGAAGATGTATTTAATTCCTCATTTTTCAAAGACCTTTTACTTCCCGGGCAAATGTAGTCTGATAAAGAGATTTCAGTATCTTGGTTGCTCTGGTCTATCCTGTATCTCTTCCCATAGTCTTAACAAGTGCCTCTTCTTCTGACAGAATCAGCACTCCTAAATCAAACCAGCCTGGCACCCTCCTTACAGCCCCAGCTCTGGGAGTCACAGGAGCATGGAAAAGTCCTGGTTCACATTAACCCTTCTTCACAACAAGTCTCATATTTCCTGAGAAAAATTCAGTATTAGAGACCCCATGCTTACAGCCTTATATACCAGAAAAAAGGAACATGAAGAAAGCAACTGCTGAACTCATGTTTTGCTAGGTTTTATATTTCTGAAGTAAGGTTATGCTTTTGTAGGACTTGGGTTCAATTAGCTTTTGAAGGTAGGGTTTGTCAGCCCCGGTGCTTCTCTTTTTACCTTTCCCTCCTACTATTGCCTGTAAGTCTTCTTCTTCTCCCTTTTGTCTTGCTTCCTTCTAAGCTGCCTTTTCCTGTCCCCTTCGAATAACTGGGGAGTTTCTGCTTGCTTACTGCTATACTGTATCTACCTGCTTGTTTAGTGTGACACCTCTTCACTGAAGGTGATGGAAGGATAAGGGAGGTCCTTCCACTTAAGACCTCAACATTGGTGATACAAAAGTAAAAACCATAAGCTCTAGAAAATGTGTGAAGTTTTAGATACATATTCCCCCTAATTTAAAAAAATATAATTATGCCAAGCCATCTGTTGCTGATGTAAAAAAAGATGTAAATAGATGATACATAGTGTACGGAGTGTCACATGAGTGCTCCATCTGCTATGGGGAAAGTCACCGCTCCCCAGCAACAACACTGGGTGCTGAAGTGCAATCCAGCATTTGGAGCAGCTTTGGGCTTCCCAAAGGCATAACCAGATCCAAAGGCTGGCCCAAAAGAAAAACAACTCAAACAATAGTGGATTGGTAGATCTCTGTATGCCAATCTTTCATCTCTTTTTCTCTGACAAGTAGCAATAGTGGCTTCACTGAGGACAGGGTAAGTTATACCTTTATGCTCTCATTTCAGACTCATTGCAAGCTCAAGGATCCTGCTCTCCTTACTCACATCCAAGGCTTACCTGGCAGACAGGAATCTAACAAGCTGTGTCTCTGTACTTAACAATGTCAGAATGTGCCCACAATGTCAGAGTAATTGGGCAATGATTAGCAGATGAAATGCAGCTCTGATGAACATGAAGTAGTGGGCATGGGGCAACAGCAATCCTTTCCAAGGGTGCTGACTGATGAAGTCCATGTCAGCTGTTGCCACTCATGGAGAGACCCAAGAGCTACTATGAGTGTTTGGTATGCTCAGCAGTGGTTAGAAAAGGAAACAAAAGGTTGAGAATTATGAGAGAAGTAACAAAGGTAATTTAATTCTCTGGTGCATGTGACCGGAGAATTCTCACTCTTCTTCACTGTGAGCCCTCCACCTGTCTCAAGGTGGGTGCAGTGACAGGACAGGGCAGACTCCGGGAAGCTGGAAGTAGAGCACAGTTCTCTGCCTAGACACAGCAAAGGTACTAGGATCTTTAGACTGCTAAACAGGATAGCAGAGATCTTTAAAAAACAGAACTCTGATGGGAGATGTGACAGGAAAACCACTGTTCACCTCTTCTGATGCCATCAGGTGTGGGTGACACCACAAGGAGTTAGCAGAGAACAGTTTCTAAATTCAGCAAAAGGATGAGCTGCTTCACAAGATGCACAGTTACCCTCTGCTGACAGAACTGGTGATGTTAAGAGTTTGTACAGTTCCCTAAAGCTTCTTAACAAACCTGTGGCACTAGTTCCATAAGAACTGACAAACATGGAAGCCCCATAACAATCTTTCCCACCAAAAGTTCCCAAATGCTTGTCAGCAGTAGATGGAGGAAGATCTTTTATTGTGCCATACTCTTTTCTAAGGTGTCTGCTGCTGGCAGCCAGGGAGCCGTGTCAAATGGCTCCACAGTCTCATGGTCCTTGAACAAGCAGATTTTCAGAACTTGGTACTATGTTTCCAGCTTGCAACAGTTTTGGGACAAAAAGGGAGCACAAAACAGCCCTGTAGGAAGCACTGCTCGGTTGAGAAAACAGTCTTAATTCCCATAGTACCATTAGCCCTTCCTTCCCAGGTTTCTCTTGGACGGGTGTGAGGTAGATGCCTTTGAAGGGCAGGCTTTTCCCCTGGGAGCACAGCCCCTACCTGAAGCCCAGAGATGGGGAGAAAGGCAACAACACAGAGAGCAGGGCAGGTCATGGTGGCTGGCCCCTTCACTGGGGCTACCTATCCTGTGGTGTCTTCCTGCCCACAAGAGTTACTGAAGGAAGGAAATGTAATCCAGTCCAAGGATGGAAGGTGAACCATTCCTCAGGGATGTAATTGAGCATTCCTCTTTCTTTTCAGGTGCTAGAGTGTGTCATCCAGAACCTCTTCATTTCTAAAGAGGCCAGGATGCTTCTCTTGAAGGGTAGAGCAGCACATGAGCAGTTTTTCACCTCTGAAAATGAAGGTGATATCTGATTCAACAAGGATATTCACAACAAAAAGACGAGCAGAAGAAATAATCCAAAGTCTTCAGGGAGAGGGGCAGTGGGGTGAAAGGGGATGCCCTTGTGATCCCTGCCTTGCTGGGAGCCAGGGGCTCTTGCTCCACTGATGCTAGTGAAGACTCAGTTACATCAAAACACCCACTTCTGTGGCCAAGGCAGCTGTTACCACAGGGATGAAGCCTCCCCTGTGCTACCAAATCTGAGAAAGCAGGATACACATGAGTTTTGTAAACAGCAAAATCACATACAAAAAAAAAAATTATGTCACCAACTTGGCACCAACCCAAACATCTGTGGTCCAGACAGAGCCTGAGTTTTGCTATTGCTCAGAATAAAGCATCACAAAAAATATCTTTTGCCTTTTAAAATCCGATGCCTTGAACGTAAGGGGCTCTAATTTTGCCTTTGGTGGGAAGGGCATGATCTGCTCTTGCATCTTATCAGGTAACAAATATTCCTAACTGAGTGGATCATGGAAAACCTAATGCCACAGTTCCAGCAGGAGGCAAATGCAGTTTGTTTGACCATGCAGACTGTGAGGTTTGGAAGTTCAGGATGGGATCAGGAGCTGTGTACACCCCCCATCCCAATCTCCCCAGCCAAAGCTCAGCTTCTTCTGCAGATGTGCAGCAAGTGAGACAGGACAGGAAAGCCTTTAACCTCCCTGTCCGTGCCTGGAAAGCTGCTTCTCAGAGGTACGAGCCAGCAGATGAGAGGCAGGTGAGCTACCAGTGCTTAGAGGGCATTTAGACACGTGCAGACTGGCTGTAACAGGTCCCCTCTTGTTTTTCACCTTTTACAGCTTCTTGAGAGGCCTGAATGGCCCTGATTTTGCATTTATGTCCTTTGCACTGCTAAGCAAACAAGCAGGGCCTTGTCTTCACCAGACTCCTCCACCCTTTGTTGGCTGCCTTTCAGTTATCTGCCTTAGTGCATTGCAGGCAAATATTTGCTCTGTGGTCTCAGACACTACCTCACTCCTTTTTCCCCAGGTTCTCACTTCAGTTCCTTGAACATGGTGCTTACTCCACCCACACCCTGGGGTGACCAAGTCACAAGGACACAGCTTTGTGTGCAGTGCTGTCCTTTGTGTCCTCCTTCCCTGGCCTGGCAAACATGCAGGTCAGAGATGTCCAGGCTGCCAAACCCACCTGCAATCTTTACAAAGTGAGTCCTCTCTGGGGGTAGTACCAGCCATGCCCAGCCCACCAGTAAGCACCAGGAGGTGAAGGGAGGGGGCAGATACTATGGCTGCTTTTCATGAACCTCTGTAAATGCTAAGCTCCTGTGTCTAAGTTTGCAGTGACTACAGTCTGCTGCAAGCCCAGATGTGTGAAGGCTTGAAGTTTCATGTTTTTTATCCACCTGCAGGTGCCTTGCAAACAGAACAGTCACTTGGGAGGGCTACATTTAATTATGTGTGTAGGCTTTTTCTGTTGGGCTGTGTTCCCATAATGACATGCAAGCCACATAAAATTATTAGTTGTGACCATGGGGAGTGCTGTGCATGAAACAGCCTGGAAGGCCACCTAGGTCTCCTCATCTAGGCAAAATTGTCCAGTTAAAGCAGATGCATGTTCATCCTTCCAGTGATTCTCTCAGTGGTGTGCCCAGTTTGGCTGTGTACCACATAGTCCCCCTGGGAAAGCCCTGACTTAGACCTTATGGAGCAAGAATAAATGAAGTTCCCTGTTGGGTTCTGTTCTCTTTACCTTTTTTTTTTTCACCTCTCCTAAGCCCACAGCCTAAAAAGCTCAAAAGTGCTGCCAGATCCTATGTGTTACACAGCAATGGGGCAAAGCCCCCTATGTGTCCTGATAGCAAAGATGGCCCATTCTGTGTCTGGAGAAGTTTAGGCAGGACTAACACCAGTGCAAATGTAGATCATGAGGACTGTTAGAGTGAAGCAGCAGCTTTGCAGATGGCCCACATGGTTTTAATTTGGGAAGTACCATGGAAGAGCCACACACCAAAAGTCAGGCTCCAGCTGTTGTACCAGTCGCAAACCAGGACACATTCTGCTGTGGGATGCCCACTCCAGGGAGGCACTGCTGCTGCTGCAGTGGCATGGAGCAGTCAGAGACAGTACAAAATTTTACATAAGATGCACTAGCACAGCTGCCAGCACCACAGTGACCAGCTCTAACAGCCATGGATATATCCAAGAAGGAGGGATTTGCCATTCCTGGAGCTTCTTGCAAGCCTGGTTATGTGCAGAGAGGAATCAAAGTATGTGGTTTTAATAAAGAAACACCAGCATAAAATTTGACAAGTTCTTCCATTCAAGTTCTTTCATTCTGGCTTTCTTTCTAGCCAGAACATTCACTTCACACAAAGAGAACAGAGAAAAACAGAAAGTCTCTCCTGGTATTGGCTGTCAAAACTCAGGTAGCAATGTTAATTTTGAAAGTAGAGGGGAAAGGGAGTGAAGTCAGAAGGCAATTGCCCATTGATCCCAGCTGCATGGCACTAGGCAGACCCTCCCCTGGGCCCCACTTTGCAAGTCTGTCATTTCCAGAAATTACAATGAGTCACATTTGCCCCATGTCTCATTTAAAGAAACTGAAAGAATTAACTGGTAAGGCAGTGGGAAAAGCTTGTTGTGAGTCATGCTGTCAGAGCCACAGCTGCACAGGCACAGGAAAGTCCACATGGCTGTTCCCAAACTGCAGCCCATGGGCAAAAATGTCCCTTAAAATCCCCAGAATCTGCAATTAGCGAGACTCCAGCACCTTCAGAAAGACAAGAGGTGATCCAAGGGGGATATTGAGTGTTCAAGATTTTCAGTTGCATAATGAGATGTCCAGTCATTTGTACAGCTGGTTTTGGCTGGGTTTATCTTTACTGCTCTCAGATGGCCTGGAAACAGGCTTCAGAATAGCCATTAAGAAAGCATTTTGTCCAACACCCATAGCCGCAGTGTAACAGAGACACTATAGGTGAGAAGAGAAAGTTGTTAATTTCCTGTGATCAACCAAGCTGGCCAGCATGTGGAGTTAAATCTACGTTGCTCCTCAAAACGTTACAGTGATGAGAGAAAGATACTGGATTACATTCCCTCCCAGTCAGCTTTTACTTAATCTGAACTGCAAAGTCTGGAGAGCCTTGGCCTGTGGCAAAACAGCAGAGGTAATCTGACACCTCTCTTGTGCTTTCTTAATTAGGTTCAAGTTTTGGACTTTGTGAAGCATGTTTTGGAGAATAGCAACAAGTCTCCCCATGCTGGTGTTTTGCCCCAAAGTATTTACATTAGTCTCAATTTTGTATAATTTTCTGTCTGGGATTTTCCTTCATTTTCTCCCCTATTTAAGCCTGCTAAACACAGAATCCAAAAAGAAGGGAGATCCAAGACCTCCTTAGAACTGAGGGGCAAATCCACAAAGCCCACACAGTTTTTAAGGCCACATTCTTGCTGTGGCTTTACCCTAGCCCTGCCCAGCCCAGGGAAGCAAAGCTGTGCTCAACCTGCAGGCTCATGACACTCACCTTAGGCAAATGCTCCTTCCCTTCTACAGTTGTTGGTCAGTTTATTAGTTCACTGAACTGAGATGTTCCGCTTTTGTATTGACACTTGAAAATATGGAGGATAACATGGTAGGCACTCCCTCTGTCCTCTCTTCAGGAGAGTGTATTCAGTTTGCTGTGCAGCAAAGTGCCTACACACACCTGGGCAGGGAAGGCAAAGAGAGAGGGAGGGGAGCTGGGAAGGCTGCCAGCTGCAGCCTGAGGGAGCAGATGGAGATGTGGTGTTAGGGTTAGAGAAGTGCAGTGAGTGGGAGGCACCAAAGGAGTGCTCAGACATAGAGAAAGGATAGAAACAGGGTGGAAAGGAAGAAAAAGTTCTCTTTGCAGCTGTCTATAAGCATCAGGAATTCCAGAGCATTGGGAGGTTGTATTTGGTTTACATGGCAAGGTTCTGGTAATGGGGACACTACAGAGATGGCTTCTGTGAGGAGCTACCAGAAGCCTCTCCCACGTCCAACAGAGCCAATGCCAGATGGTTCCAGGATGGACTCACTGCTGGCCAAGGCCAAGCCACTCAGAGATGGTAGTAATGACCCTGTGATAATATCCTTAAACAGAAAAAGAGTTATTGTGAGGAATTAACTGTGGTTGGAGAAGAAAGGAGTGACAAAATGTGAGAGGAACAACTAGGCAGACACTGAGAGAAGGTGAGGAAGGTGGTCCTCCAGGTGCCAGGACTGAGATTCCCCACGCTGGAGTAAGTGGGTACCTGAGAGGAGGCTGTGACCCTGGATCAGGGTCCTGGCAGGGACCTGCAGACTCATGGAGAGAAGAGCCCATGCTGGAGCAGGTTTCTAGTAGTATTTTTAACCCTGTGGGGGAGCCACACTGGAGCAGGGGAAGGACTTCTCCCTCTGAGGAGAAAGCAGCGGCAGAAATAACAAGTGATGAACTCACCATAACCCCCACTCCCCATCTCCCTGTGCCTCTTGTGGGAGGAGGCAGAGAATTGGGAATAAAGTTTAGCCTGGAAAGGTAGGAGGGATAGGGAGAATGTTTTTAGGATTTTTTTTACCTATTATCTTTCTCTGATTTTGGCTGGTAGTAAACTCAACCCAAGTAAAGTCTGTTTTGCCTTTGATGGTAAGAGTGAGTGATCTCTCTCTGTTGCTATCTTAGCTCCTGAGCCTTTCCTTATGTTTTCTCTCCCTTGTCCATTTGTGGGGAGAAGAGATAGAGCAGCTTTGGTGGACACCTGCATCCAGTCATGGCCAGCCCACCACAGAGGTCCAGCTGTTTGATAAGGAATAGAGTAACACAGGGGCATGGCTATTCCACTGTAGAGCACAGACCATGGGTGGCTGGAAACCTCCTTCACAGGTAAGATTTGCTCAAGGCCTCACAAGCAGATGTAACAGTCGCAGTCAAAAACCCATTTCATGTTCCTTTCAGGTGGGCCCTGTAGCTCAGGCCATGGGTGACTGAGTTGTTTGATATCCTGCTCCCTATGGAAGCTGGACCTGTTCTACCAGGTCCAAAGGAAAAAAACTTGTTCAATTAAATGAAACAAACACACACAAAATGACCAGGAAAATAAGAAAAGAATGAACATTCGACCCCAGACATATCTACCTCAGGTAGTGTGGTATTCAGAGCTGCTGCTGTGTTGGAGGTTACATCATGCTGTGGCTACAGGTGCACAAATGCTTCCAGGTCAGAGCAGGGCAGGAGCCCTTGTAATTCAAACCTATGGCTCAGAGAATGGGTGACTCCAGGTGCCCCCACAGATTATTGAAAGCTACAAGGTGATGGTCAGAAAGTATACACTCTGGCTGCCCTATTTGTCTTCTCCTGCATCTCCTGGTCTGGGTAACTGGATACCTGAAGAATGAGCTTTGAGACACCCTCCAGAATTCAACCATTACAATGCATTGCGCATAGCAGTCATATCATGGGGGCAGGACACGTATCCAAGGTACGTGTGACTGCCCTTTGCAACTTGGAATCTCAGGAATCAGGCTTCCAGCCCTGCCAAACTTGCTGGCCACAGGCTGACATCCATCCAACCACCTCCTTGGACTGATGGATCCATCAGATACAGTCATTAACTCTCCACCTACCCTGGAGCTGGGTCTTTCTGGGGCTGACATTTCAGAGTTGTAGCAAGAGTGATGATGGCACGAATTTCAGTTCTGGCAGAATGATGAAACATCTGGCCAAATCTTTAATTTACACTTCCTGACCTAATTTACAGTTGGTGGGGGGAAACCCAATGCAACTTGCGTGTCATATCTTCCGCTTTGCTATGTCACACCAGAGAAAGGGAAAATTTAGAAATTACTTTAATGCAGCCAGCTCTAGATGAAACAGAAAGTAACCAGCTCACATCGAGGACAAGTGAGACAAGTTCACAGCTTTTGTGTGTCACCTGCTATTTGACTTCAGGCAACTGAAGCAGCTGCCAGATCCACCTGAACGGCCTATGCCAAAACTTCAGTCACCCTGGCTGAAGGGAAAGAAGTGATAGGCTGCAAGAGCACCAATGAACCTTTGACTCCCTTAGTCTGGAAGATGTGCAGGGCCCAGGAATAAATTTTGAGGTGCTGTTCTATGTTAGAACTGTGGTTTTGTGCAAGGACTATGTCTGTTTCCCTCTCAAAAGACAGAGAAGGAAAAGAAAGGGACATTCTCAGAAAAAAAAAAAGAAAACCTGAACACAATTCAGCAGGTTATTCAACCAGTACAAAGCACCCATTTTTGTTCCACACGCTCTGGATAAGACAATCAGTCTCAACTATCTCCTTCCTGAGCACTTCTGAAGGTACCATTCTGAGGTACTCAGAGCTAGAGGAACTCAAAGAGATTAAGTAGACTGGTTCCCATACCACATATGCAAAACATGTTTCCTATGCTCTTAAGTTCAAATTGACATAGAAAATTAACAGTACCCTCAAACATCTATCAAATCATTAAAGGCACACACCATTTTGTTGTTCTACTTCCCCTCTGCAATTAATTTGGACAGCATGAATATTATTGCAGCAGTGCTACAGATTTCCCACGAAGTCTGTCTTCAGTGGAAATCTGCAAGGAATGGTCTGACTAGTATGTGTGAAACACAGCCTGAAGCCATGCACAACATGGAGATTAAAAAGCCTTAAACAACTCCCAGAGCACTGAAGGAGGCACGGTTCCCATTTAGAAGTCACAGTAATCCTACACCAAACTGATTATGTGGTCATAAAGCTAAGTGCCAATGTACAACAGGTCCAACAGCGGCGTGCTCACAGCTTCCTTCCCCTCCCCCAGCTTTGTCATGCCTCTGAAATCCTAGCATTCGTTGTCTTAAACCAAAAAAAAACCAAAAAAACAAAAAAACAAAAAAAAACCAAAAAAACAACAAACCAACACATTTCCCTCTCCTGTTTCTTCAGTGCCAGACCTGGAACCCACGCACTCTAGAGAAACTAAAGACAGGGTCCAGCTGTGTGCCGGCGTGTGAGCTGGCACAGCCAGCGCCACCGGCACCGCCGCGCTCCTCAGCTTCCCTGCAGCTTGGCATCCTCGCAGCGTTCTCGGCGGGGCTTGGCACTCACCCCGCCCGGCGTCACTGCTCTGAAAGGATGTATCCGGAAGGCAGGGCTGCCTTCCCAGAGCGCGGGAGCGCTCAGCTGGGACGTCAGGAGCGCCTGCAGCACGTGTGGATGTTCACCGAGTAGCGCTCCTTCGGGAACGCGTCAAGATGTATCAACGCGCATAAGAACATCGATCATCGGAACGAAAAAGAAATGCCTTATTTCAACAGATTTACTCCAGATGTGGCTCAGAACAGTTCCATTTGCAAAAACGTTTTACTGTCACTCGTTCTTCTGAACCAGGGAAGTCAAGACATGGGTAACTGAGAGACCCATCCCACAGCGCTGACGACTCCAGTCAGCTTTTCTTAGCAAGGGCCTGAAATCTGATCTCATCAGAGCTGGACTCTCTTCTTCTCTTTTGCTCTTTAGAGAAGTTTAATTTCTGAGTTGCAACTGCACTCTTACATCTTACATATAGGGAGTTCATATATATATATGGAAGTTATCCCAAAGAGCAACATTTTTACAAGAGGAAATTAGTCCCTCCTTGCACTTCAGTATGTAGACATAATCAAGGGAAGAAGTGTATCAAGCATGATTTAAAAGTTGTTTTTTTTAAAAAAAAAAAAAGCCCAAATCACTATGCCTTAAGCTGACTTCTAAGTTTGTTGTTGAAATAATAACAAGCACAGCCAAAAATATGAATATAAAGCAATTTTAATTTTCCTCTAGATATTTATATCAAAGAAATAATACTCATGTGCAAGTACTGTACATACAATATCTTCCTTATAAACTCTGTATTTTAAAACACATGTACAAAATTGCACATTGCAGTTTGCAAAAAATCATAAATACATTTTTGCATGTAAACAATTCCAGCACAAGGATCAATGTTATACATTCCAAAATGTCTAAGTGTCTGCTCACAAACAAAAACAAACAAAAATCCCACTGTGATCTCCATAAAGGTCCTAATGTTACAAATCAATCATTAACAGTTTTCTAACTGATGTACTACACACAGGGATACACAAATGAGCACAAGGCAAGTCGCCTTTTAGTCATAAGTACTTAAGATAGAGGCTTGGAATACAATCCTGCTGCCATTTAAACCCACGGTATCCATCCCACAGTATTTAGTGGTAGCAGCATTGAGTTAATTTTTCCAAGATTGACAATTGTAGTATGCCTTACTTTCAATTCTCAAACAAGTTGGCTACCACTGAACAGTAGGAATTTTAAAATCATTGTAAACACAGTTATCACTGTTGTATATTCAGTAAGTTACAGTATTCTCCTAAACACATCACTAAATTAAGAAAATGTTTTACATTTAATCAAGTGCAAGATGCCCACTAGTATTGTCCACTTTGTCTCAGAAATAAGTAGTTTGAATATAATACAGTTAGTTAAAGTAATGTAAAAAAATTACAATGGACATAATCCTCAGCTGTATATAATTAAGCCCTGTAGCTTGTTTACATTTTAAAAAATCACCACATCAGAAAAAAGGTCTCAGAAGTGTCCTTTAAAATCCCTCCTGATCAAATCCAGCAAATGAGTAGCTACTGAATTTTGTTTCACTGCTATCTCCATCTGTGTGCAATGCCCTTGCCAGCATACTTGTTTTAAGACTTCCCAAAATCAATCAGGTTTAAAAAGGTCCATGATATCCCTACAGAGTTATTTGTTTTGTTGTCTGTTTTGGGTTGCTTTTGTGTGTTTTTTTCTTTCGTTGGATTTTGCTGTTTCATTGGGGTTTTTCTAATCTATTCACATGCTGCAATTTTATAAAATTCTACCAAAAGCAGAGATTTTGAAAGGGTTTCTCAGAGGCTTCCTCTGTGCCAGCTAATTTAATAAGGCAGAATAAGAAGGTACACATAAACTCAACTTAAAAAACCCCAAGAAAGGATGTAGGCAGACACCCACCCACCAACTAGTTGCATATAAGCTGCTGGAAGAGCAAAGCCCAGTTTGAACCGCTCTGCTCCCACCTTTCGTTTTGAAGAGCTACCCTGAAGGAGAAAGTTTCAGTGCCATGCTTGAAGGCCTATGAAGAACCAGCTTGGATTGAAGAACTGGAGGAAGCAGCAATTTGCCCATACTTCTTTTGGACAAAAAGAGAGCTTGGAGATGCTGGTGGTGACACAGCAGAGAGGGGATTTTTGCCCTTTACGAGAATATTTTATTCAGTTAATCAGCATGTGGCATGAATCCCAGTAAAGACCACAGAACTTGCATACTACCAGCAGCCCCAGCCCATGACATTGCAAGGTATTGTGATTATAGTAATGCAGATCACTAAGTGTTTTCTGCACCACAGAAGCTCAGCAAGAAGCAGAAAACACTAAGAGTTTTCAAAGCTGGGTCCTATTGCACAAGAGCTCTCCTTTATCTGATTGGGAGTTAGTTCCTCCGTTCAACTGATAGAAAGACACACTGCACAAAGAATGATAAACTTCATCTTTCCCAGTCTGCACCTAACTGGAGCTATTCCTTTCTAAGGGGATCTCTTTTGAGTCATACATGATTAGCCATCACAAACACCACACAGTGAGGGCACATGTGCGATCCCGCAAACTTCAGAAAGATTTTTCAGGGTAGGCAGAAACTTCAGGAACAAGAAGCCTGCTTTAGATGAGCCACTGCAGGAAAGAGAAACTGCCTTGGAAGAATGGGCTACAACTCCACAGAGAGAAAAACACAGAAAGCTGAAGAGCTACTTCACCAAAAGCCTTCTTGAGCAATAGAGACCCAGCTGCCTTTCCTGGTAAGATGCTGCATAGGGAGTCTAAGAATTACCTTTAGATATCATAAACTAGAGGTAACCTCATAGATTGAGTTTTAAGGCCAAGGAGGCTCAGGGCCTTTCACAGCAGAATACCCCTGATACTGCCACCTCTTAATCTCCCTACCCTTCTCCCCCTTCTCTCCCTTTGACCTTAAGAAGCCATTATACCCATTCCTGATTAGGAAGAGTGGGAGTGGCAAAAATCAGTGGCTAAATTTTGGTGTGTGAGAGGCCTATGCAGGCTTGCCTATAATTTTCTATTTAAAAGTCAGGAATTGCACAATACTATATTGCAACACTTACTCCCTTCCCTTTGTCCTGTACAAAGTAGCAAAGCACAACCAAAGCAGAATCACTGTTGGGAGTGTTTAGATTGATGGCTTACATGTCAGAACTGCACTAAGCGTCTTTGTAATTAACAGCACTTTGTAACAAAGCAAAACAATTCTCCAATATATACTTGTGCTGGGCCTTTTGTTTTGGGTTTAGGTTTGATTCTGTGGATTTTGGTTTGGCTTGGTTTTAGTTTTTTTTCCTTGGGGGGCGGGCGGGAGAGTTAACAAAGCCTGAATATTTAATCTGCTACACGAGGAGGAATGCTCAAGGGGCTCGCAAGAACTTGTTTTGCTGCACGTTGAGCAACACCACATGGCAAAGCCTTGAAATTAGAGCAAATGCTTGAAGACAGGGCGTAGCTGCCTTCTGGAGCTCGTCCTCCATGGGCTGCATTTTATTAGAGAGCAGACCTTTGCATCACCAGTCAGCATGCAGACCTGGGCTTTACTTGATGATATTTCAGTATGGTGGTTGCCATGGCTTTAAAAAAAATAAGGGTAAGTGTGAAATCACTAGTCATCAGGCCAAACAGGGAGGGGCACAGTTTCTAAAGAAGTGACATTTAAAAGATACTTAAGCAATAATAACAAAACAAAGTAAGCTAAAAAGCATTCTGAAGAGCAATCTTAATTATCTGCCACTTAAACATAAAACAGATATTACCATTAAATACTGATTCAGAGACAAATATTATTTTTTCCTTGGATTCAATTTCTTTTTCTCCTTCCTGGTGCTGATAACTTTGTCTATCATCTCTAACTATTACCAGTGGGGAAAGGAATAAAGATGTAAACTTTATTAGACACTATTGGCCTGCTGGGAAAGTGGTATCATACCACATGGACATACCGGCTTGCGTGGTGATTTCACTTATAGGGTGCACACAAAGACTGTCAAAAATCACAAGGATTTACAATACCATTATAGTAACTGGTACAAAATGTTTTGGATTAATAAAAACACTTGGGCAGCATTTTAGAAATCCCTGTTCTGAAGCTGTCATCTTGCAGACCATAAATAGGTGTCCTAGCCACTTACGGCCATAACTTATGTGACATTAGGTATAACAAGAACATTTAACTCCCTAATAGTATTTACTATTTATTTCTGTCCACCTCCCATGAAGGATGTTAAAAGAATGGTAAAAGTTGGAAAACTCCAAGAATTCAAATTCTGTCTCTACTTGTGAAACACAGCAAGTTATATATCAGTATCTTTTACTGCTCTCTTTCCATAACTGTTACTAGGGTAAAAGAAGGAGGCTATCCAAAATACATTCTCTGGAGCAGTACACTATCTTTATTTGACACTACTCCATTGCTTGTGTCCTGCATTACAAGAAAATCTGAAGATTTAGGAAACAGAGGTGTGGGAAAGATTGTCAAGATCAGTATGTTACCTTTCAAATTACTCAGCATGTACCAGGAGACTATCTTTAGTTAGTCAGTTAGTTAGTCAGTTAGTTATTTTAAAACTATTAGTTCTTAAAGGTCAATTTTCCATGAGAGGCAGGAGGGACACTTCCCTTGGGGCAGTGGTGGGAAGCTCTCTGAAGAGGACAGGAAAATTGTACCAAACAGCTCCTCAGAGTTCATGCTACAGGTTATGATTTTTCACCTGTTCAGTTTAAGAACAGGGATGCAGTGAGAAGCCTGGCTCTTAACAGCTTCAGCTTTCTTCATCTATGACAGAAGTAATACCCCAGTTGTACAACCACTGACTGTAATTGAACACTTGCAAGACATGCTTGAAGGTACTTATTAGAAAGGTTTTCAAATTTATTCAAATAAATTTTGAGGTAAAACAGGACTCAACCTAAAAAGTAATTGGACTTGCAAAACCAAAACAGAGACTGCAACCAAAGATTTTTTTCCTCCCTCTTGTATGGGATGGGAGTCTGTTACTGATCTCCAGCAAGATAGTTCTCCAGACTGCATGGACCCTATTTAGGTGACTTATAATTCCACCCATACTTGGTTCTTAATCAGTAAGTAACAGTAGTAGTAAATCTTATCAGCAGTGTGCTAAATATCAGAATCTAGCAGTGTATTAGTGCACAGTGAACTGGTCATATCTATTATCTCCATGTCAGCAAGGCTTCAAACCCAACCATCACTTCAAAGCATTCCTACAGAAATGGTCATTCTTTAGCCAGAACATTTAGCCAGAACCATTTATTCCTTAAACTATTGCAGACCCTGTTTGTTACTAGTACTAAGAATTGAAAGAAAAGCTCAATTTACAGCTAGCTATGCTATGGATAGAGACTTTTTGACAGCAGAGAAAAAGGCAAACATCATGTATGTAATTATTTAGGGTGAATCCTTTAAAACATTATTTATGATAATCATAATTTCACGTTATAGTAAACTACTACACATGAACTGCAGCACTTCAGATAACATTAAGGCTAAATGTGACTTCAAAAAAAGTTCTCTTCTTGTCTTAATTTAGCATTGCAAGGCTTGACAGTCCTCCAATTTGACTGGAAATCTAAAAAATCACCTTGTGATCACACACAGAAATGCAGCTTAGTCTTCTTCTGGAAGAATTTGACCACAAAATAAGCATATGAAAAACCCCATTGTGTACTGTTGCAGCTAAGAAAAATCACAGTTCCTTCCTTTGGCCATCCCCTTCTCTATGCATGCCGGTGTCTATGCACAGCACCTCGACATGCATTTGCAGGTATCTGTGCTTCAGAATAGCTCATAAAGGCTGGATTTGGTGTTTCTTCAGTTAGTCCTCACTGATTTAAGAGGATACTGCCCAAGCAGGACTCTAGTACAAGAACTCATATCCCCCGCGGACACAAAATCAAGATCCAGAGTTTTTACATCAGTAACACACCTTTGTCAAGACTACTCAACTGAAAGTTGCATTTCAACACACAGCATTGGTGTGATGATACAGATCCTAGAGTGGTCTCCGTCCTCCCCATCACTTTTTCCCCTTCAAAGACAACTAGAGCGAGGCATTCCGATTGATCCATATGAAGCCAACTGTTCCAACATCCAAGCAGAGACCCAGTTTCTGACTATGTTGATGCAGAAAGTAAGCCTACAGGTATGCAACAGCTCAGGAAAAAGTGCCTGAGACTAAAGCAAACAGCAAGGATCAAGGCCTATAGCAAGGCAACAGGATGGTGCCTTGGAAAGCTGCTCCTGTTGTGATTTATGTGTATACATTTCTAGACTCTTTTAGCAACACAGAAACAGCAGCAGGTTCTCCACTGTGCATCACTATTGCAGAGTTTCTCAGAAACCTACATTTAGCTTGACCACTTCATGGAGAAGTTGCTTCTGTCCTGCCTCCAAGCGACTGAGTCGTTATGAAGAGAGAAGTTTCACAGCACAAACAGCTGCAAGACACCACACAGGATAAAAAGAGACAGATCTCTGAAACACTGGGGAGGAGTAATTGTGAATTACTAAAACCTCTTGTCTCCCATAATGTATCATAAAGACCTAAGTCTCCATATATTCCGATTTAATTCAACACCTTCATGGTAAAGTTGCATCATGTGCAGCAAGATTAACAAGTTTCTAACAAACTTTAGATTCTGCATTTTGTCACAGGAACATTTATCATTCTTCATCAGATACACTAAACCCTGATGCAACTCCACAACAAGTGACTGTGGTGTGAGAAGGATGAGCTAACATTTGCAGGATTATTATGTACTGTGAAAGCTTTCTGTCCAAGATTTTCTTCTGCTGATAAAGGTCTTGTCAAATACTGAAAGAGGTGAATCCCTGGCAGACTTTACTGTCCACCTCTGCTGGAAGATGAGCAGCCACTACAGAGAGTACTGATCAAAAGAAGTGACCAATGAGCATCAAAACAGGCTAAGAACGCTTCAACACTCATTCTTACCATAAAACTTCAAACAAAAAGCTGGAAAAATGAAGCAATTTTGTAAAAATCAAATACGTACACAGATATGTCATACTCCAATTTGTCTACTTGCTAAACATAGAAACTTGAAGACTCAAATAAGGAAAGAGCAAAATTACCCAGCAGCAGTTACAGCTGCACATATGAATAAAAGAAAATGTAACTCATAGCTTTTCCTTTTTTAACTTGCACTCCAGAAGCAGGACACATAAAATGCATCAAAGAATGACTTATGTTACAAGCAGATGGGTTTTTTCTCTTGCATAATAATCTCAGATATAGAAAAGTTTTCTCTGAGAAGCTGCTGGATTCAAATAATTAAGACTCCAGTTATGGCAGCCAAGATACTACTTGCAGCTCAACTAGTAATTCAGATCCGGAACACACCTGTACTTCAGACACAATCAAACAATACTATTCAGTATTTTGGGAAGCATTGATAACATAAATAACTGATTAAAAATTAGTTGCCAAATAAATTTCCACTTTAGGAGCCACAAACTGCAGAATGCCTCAGGGCTTTAACCTGGGGAGGTCACTCCTTTGTCAAAGGTGAGACAGAGAGTCAACCAGATATTTAAAGGAATGAAGGATGCCTCATGACTCTTTCTTCTGTAAAGACATAAATACAAACTAAGACAACAGAGAACTGTTGTAGAGCCACCCTACATCTTGAACAGTGCATGATAACCAGTAGTGACCACTGACATGCAGTGAAGAGTCCAGATGTGTTGAGAGATTTACCTTTTGGAAGACCATCAGAGTCTAATAACAGAAAACACGACCATCACCACCAGGATCGCTTCTCACCATGATCAGGACTTATCATGTCCAAACACCTATGCTTCTCAAAGTATGCAAAGTATCTGCTTTTGCAAAGCATCTCTAAGTATGCCAAATGGGCTCGACCTGGAATCACAGTAAAAGTCTTAAGAAAACCCACCAGCTACCTGGACCTGTCTGGAGATCTTGTGATTCCAGCAGACTTCACTACATTGGAGACCAAACCAATCAACTTTCCTAGCAATGGCATCATTTGAGTCAGTGTTATCAGAGTGGCGTCCTTGCACTCACATCAAGCAGGGGCAGATCTAGTGGGGGCTCCACCCTCTGCCCAAGGAAGGAGTGAACAAGTCTTACTGAAAATATTCCCCCTCTGCTTCCCAAGACAGAAAATATCTGATAACAATTCAAATAAGTCAAAGCCATATATGAATCAAACTCTTTTGCTGTAGCACCTAAATAAGAAGGCACTTCACATCTAAACCAAGGTATCGGTTCAAGCACATTCAAAAACTGCCGGGCAAAAAATGAGACATGCACAGGAGCAAGCATCCAGCAACCAAAACAAACAAAGGAGGAGACTATTTAGCCTCCAGAGCAGATTACACCCGGGGCAAAGAAACAAAGAGGGATATTTATTTGCCATGGGTTCACATCTGGAATGAAAACCAGATGGGAAGGACATGAGGATAGCCTTCAAATCAAGTCACGCAGCGTGAGTCTTTGCAAGGACTAGCAAATAGTGTGCACAAGTATAACAAAGCATGGTAGTTTTGAAGGATGAAGAAAAATGCTAAAAAGCACTGAGCTAACAGTGAACGTAACTCTTTTATTTTGGGGGTTTAATTTTTTTATTTGTTTTTTTGGGTTTTGTTTTTGAGGGGTTTTGGTTGTTTTTTGTTGTTTTGCTTTTTTTTTCTTACAGTAACACACAGCCAACTTGCTTGGAGTTACTGAAAAGGAGCTACATGGATGCAAATCATATAAACAGTCTGAAAAAATTTTACCCAGTATCTATCTTTTAACATCTCACAGTGACCAAAGTTTTTGGCAGAAAACCAAAACTTAGAAGATACATACATTTAACAATAAACTGAAGAAAAAAGGCAGACAAAATAGAGAAGCCATATTTAAAGATTTAGGAACACCGCAGGGCTAAAAGTCAGAGTATTGATACATTTTAGAAGACAGGAACAATCAAGTCTGACAGCTGCAGCAGGTAAGTACTCCTGAGTTTTTTTATAGTGGTTTAAAGTGTTAGGTGCTTAGGCCTTCCACTCAAATATCAGCAAAAAGTAGAGCAACCTCTAGCAGAATCAGTCCAAGCATGAAAAAAAAATCCAGCCACCCCAACACTGTTCTCAAATTTTGGTCGTGTTCAGTGTTAGATCCTGTTTCTTAGCCTAAATGCCAGATTAAAAAAATGGCATTTATGAAGGTAACTGATCACTCTGCAAGAAACACATTTCTTTTGGACGAATCCACTACCAGAACAGCAGCCTCTGGCAGAGACCTGGAACTGCTAGCCTCACTAGTAATCTCTCATCAGTCATCAGGGTAAGAGAGCTGGCCTGTCACCACTTCTACCACTGAACAGATGTCAGCTAGAACAGAAAGCAGGCTATCAAAGAAGCTACCACACGAGATCTTTAAGATGCTGGGCGCGAGACTGCTCTTGCAGAAAGTTCACACTCAAGTGAGGTAATGTGGGGTGGTTTTCAGCTTTAACATTATCATACTGAAAAGGGGGAGCTCATTATAAACCTGCTAGACTATAGCCCACCAGAGTCTTGCCTGTGTCTGGGAAGAGGAACTGCAGTGATTTCCTGTGCCTTATGGATCCCCCATGTTGCTTGGATATTGCTAATTCATTATGACCAGAAATTATGAAGTAAGCAAAGAAGAAGTATTGCACAGCTGCATTTATCATTGTCCTGTGTTCTACCACAAGATCTTTACCTAGCCCTACACTAATTTACAAATCAAGGGCCAAAGCAGAGGTGTTCACCCATGTAATTTCTTATTATTTTTTCCAGGATTCCTTAAAAAAGCCTCACCTCATCACATACGCAGTAAAGTATCCAATCTACCAGGTAGCATTACCTCTCTCACTAGGGAAAGGTGTTAAGTGTGGGGGGAAAGAAGTCTTTTATCAGTTTTGCCAGACTTTGCAGCATCTTTGCAGATGGGTGATGACTACAGAAGTAAAAACCATATTTTTCACCTAGTTATTATATAACAGGCAGTGCTACAGATTGTATGCAGTATGATTCAGAATGCCCCTAAGAAGTCTTTAAACCTGTGTTAAGATCAAAATATTCTTTTATCTGCTCATTAGTATTTCTAACAGCAGAATGTACTCTTACAGGCAATCATTTCAACCACCAAAAAAGGCTCTGGTGACATGATCAAACAGTTATACAATGATTAATATGGCTTCTACCTAATTTGCATATGCATTAAGAAAAGAAATATCCTCGGAGCCATCTCAGCTACAGTAACAGTGTAACTACGCATTCTCACGTAATTTCATACATATGCCAGGAACAACTATGCACTAAAAGGAAAAACTCATACACTTGATGCTGCAGCTCAACTTTCTGAACAGATAGCACTCACATATCCCCAGTAAAAGCATGAAAAACTGTGAGTCTATCCCATTCTTACTGGATTTCAAATCATCAGCGGTAGCCTTCAGAAGAGGTAAGAGATGTTTACCAGCTTCTGAGCGGCTTTAACAGATCTGAGCAATTGCTGTACACATAGAAATGCCTATGCTGTCTTGGCTCCTCATACGATCATCCCTTTTCACCAGCTGGCACAGACACGTATCCCCATGAAAGATTTGCCTCTGAGTTCAAGCAGAGTTTTTAGCACAGTTTCAACGAGGGAAGAGGGCCCCACTCTGCAGCTGGATCTGCTCAGGAGAAGCCCTGCCTTCCCGCAGCGGCAGGGCCGGCCCGCGGCCTCCGCACGGAGGGGCTCCTGGCGAGGTGACCGTCACACTCCGACAGACCCTTCCCACCGCACCATCGCCACAGGGCTCGGCAGCGCTGCGCTAGCGGCTATGCTCAAAACACACAGGGGCAGCAGAAGCGTGGAAGGCAGTGGCACCGAGCAAGGGACCTAAAGCTTTCAGAAACTTATTGAGGATTATGTCTAATCAGAAGAAACAGTTCCTTTGCTATACTCTTCTACTAGTAAATTCTCGACAAAGAAATAAATCACACCAATTCTTCCCAACCAGAAAAACACTTCACATTCTAGCACTGGCTCTTTCTGTCTCTAGAGTATTGCAGAAAGTTTCTTTAGAACAAAGTAGACCAAGAAGCAAGATATACAGATTTCTACTGAAAAATAAATCTAGTTCTCCATAATATTTCTGTGATTTATTCAAACAGAATACAATGGATTTACCACCTTTACAGCTAACCCAACCCAAATCTGAGCCCTTTTCTGTATAGCACTGAATTGTTACTATACTATGGAAAGAGCACACACTACTGGAATGTACACAGTGAAGGAAAAAAAAAAAAAGTAAAGCTCTTTTTGCCAAAGTAACCATTTTCTCTACTAACATGTTATCTAGAAAAATAAGGTCTAGGCAACGTCCAAAAAGTGTTCAAGTTTCAATAAATAACTATCAATGCCCCAAGTTTGCACTGGCACAAGAAATATGGAGCATACAGGTTTAGAAAACTATTTTCCTATGACTGAGTCAGCAACACATTTCAATCTGCTTAAGATTTACAACAAAAATCATTTCCCTCCAGGGTTCGATTTGAAAATCAAAGCCATGTAAGTGCAAGAGCACCCACACAGCTGTCTTAACTCTCAATGGCAAATTAAAGCTCTAGAGAAAGACAGTATTTTAAAAAAGGTTCTTTATCAATACCAAGAAAATATACATAGCCATATTATGTTTTAAATATATATATACACGCACATCTTTTCAAAAGGTACGATTCTGGCTATTTTTTTTTTTAAGTTTGAAAAGCTTATCCATTGCTATACAGTTCAGTAAGGTGTATTAGGAAACACACGGTTTATATCCCCCATGAAAATAAAGTTGAATCTTTCTGTAAACAGTAATTTTCTTATTTTCGGAAATCTCTACAGACCTCAAGTACTTCACTGAAAAATTAACAACCACCTGCCCCAGAACCACCCACGGAGACCCTCGCTGCAGAATGCGACATCGACAGAACTCGGGAAACGCTTAGCAACACCCGGCTCCCACAATAAACGCCTTGTCCGGGCGCAAATAAATAATAATAATAATTAATAATAATAAAAATAATAATAATAGCAGAACGGCGGCGGCAGGCGCGCACCTTGGCCCCGCGGTGCCCCCGGGTGGGCCGGGGCCGTGGCCGGNCGCCTTCACCTTCTCCTCCAGCCGGGCGATGCGCTCCAGCTTCCGCCGGCGGCACTTGGAGGCGGCGATGCGGTTTCGCAGCCGCTTGCGCTCTGCCTTCAGCCGTTCCTGGCTCTCCGCGTCCAGCGGCGACAGCGACGGCGGCGTCGGCGCGCTGCTGCCGCCCTCCCCGCCCGCCGACGGCGG
>VYXF01009680.1:637-12043 GCA_013397295.1 Polioptila caerulea
GGCAAAGCTGATCACCTCCTCCTACGCGTCGCTCCCGGGAGCAGTGGGAGTGTGTGCGACCCCTCGGGCTCCCCACCCAGAGATGACTTTTAATGAAGGCATCAAACAGGAGTCTGTCTCCTTGCCTTATTTTTAACACCTAGTGCTATGCCACTTATGCCAGGTTCTGGCATTCCCTGCAGCCCAAGCCTGGGTGGCTGCATGCTTTCATCGTAGTTCCCTTTGTGTCACCACATGCTTTCTAGTGAGTGCAGAGGGCTCTCCACTGAGTGGATACCACTGAGTGGAAGACCACTTGGTCTTCCTAAGCAGGATGACCACCAGCTGAGCTCACCTTGGTGCGCAAACTGCTCCACCCTCATTGCCTTCACTCTCTGGGGGCTGTTTTTGTAAGGTTCAGGGGGTGGTTGCTGTCCCTCCCTGCTCCTCTCACACTGAGTCAGCAGTGCCCTGAGTCAGAGCTTTGGTACTTCAACACTCGGGGTCTGGGGTGTCTTGCTGAAGTCTTAGGACCAACTCTAAGTCTAGAATTTGAGAGCTTTCCTGGTGACAAGCCCTTACATTTTCCATTTTCCATTTTTCACTGTGCTCAGAGAAAAAGCTAGGTTCTAAGAGGTGAAACACATTGATGCTTCTAAGCATCTCCTAGTACCTCCTAAAGTTGCATTTAAGCCACAGCAGATTATTTTTATTGAGACAAATGACATAGAAATCTTTTTTTTTTCCCCTCCACTTGTATGTGCTCAGATGACATAGCTGTTCAGATTCCTGCAGTCCACTCTTGTCTTAGTGATACTCCCAATAGGTGTGTGAACAACATTTGGAGAAGCTGCTTGATGTCATTCACAGTGGTAGTCACATCAGAGATCTTAAAACAAAGGGCTCTGTGTGTTTTACCAAGAGAAGCCACAGTAACAGGTTTCAATGTAAATGAGAGTTGTATTGCCTTCCATCAGAGATGTCTTGAAAATAAAGTACTTTGATGGTAATACTGCAGATGTCTGCAGGAAACCCAGCACAGCTTTGAGCACTGTTATTAGATAGCTGTGCAAAAAAGTACATGAAGGGAAGAGCTAATGTGCAATACTTCTATTTAAGATAGAGGGAGGAAATAGAAATTGTGATAGCATGCTATTTCAAGTAATAATAGAAAGTACTTGGTGTTTACGTGGTGAATGGATCAATACTAATTCTGTAGTCAGGGCACATACAGTAGTTTGGATTATACAAGTGATAGATGCACTCAGTATAGCTGAAATTTCTACCCTGCAACATTTATTTCTCACTGCATGTTTGATGGAATTTTCCACCCAACTATCTGAAAGGATTTGCATAAGAATGGTGATAGAGCAGTATTCTTTAATGATGTGCTTTTCTTTGTTAAACTTCAAAAATGTCTACAATGCATGATGAGGTTCGGATGAATAGCCAAGCTAATGCTTTTATATTTTCTTTAAAGAGCTTATCTTCACTGTGTTGCAGGATTTACTTTATATTGTTGTCATAAAGGCGGCAGCAGTAAAGCTGACTTTGTAGTAACCCTGGTAGGTGCCCCCTCCTCCTTCACCTGCAGGTCTTTGGTGCTGCTGAAGGAGACAGATCACACCACCTCTTACGCACCACCTGTTTGTCCCACTGTTAACTTGTTCATGCAGCTTCTGTGGCGCTGTGCATGACACAACTCACGGCTGGCTCTGTGTCATTCTACTCTTAAAACAATGGGCCCCTTGGAATTCAACCTAGATCAGCTCAGGCTGCTGTACTGTTTGTAGAAACTGGGTCATAACCAGGATCTTCCAAGAATTACTTCTTGATTTAAAAGAAACTCAGGATTAAACAAAATGTGAGAAATCTTCTGCCAGTAGTGATTTTTACAGAATGATAGAGAAGACCCTTTGTTTTGTTCTTCAGTTTCTTGGAGCAAAAGTCCAATTTTTCAAAACATGAGGGAAAAACTGCTTGAAAAAGGTGAATTTTAGGAATGTAACCTGTGAAAAAGCAATATTTCGTTCCTTGGCCGTTGGCCTGGTGAGTCACCTTCTAACTTGCACTGTAGTGAAGCTGTTCAGAAATCTCCTACAGCAGGAAAAATAAGCAATACAAGTGACTGCCATCAATTCCAATTCCATGTAGGGTGCAATGATTCAACTTTCACAACAGCTATTAGACACAGAGGTGCTAATTCTGCCCTGAATCAAGACTTCTGTAGCACAGCATGAGCGTGACAGAGGAACGACTTGGATTTTATTGACTTTGCTTTTTTGTTTTATATTTGACTTTACTGATAACAGACATTAATTGGAAAGAATTTTGAAATTATTATGGAAGAGAACCTGTAACTTTTTCCCTGATGATCTGAGACACGATTCTGATATTGGACCTTGTGTCAAAATTGCCTGTTTTATTTTGCTTGTGCTTCTGAAAGGATAATGGTAGCTGTGTATGCTGTACATTAACATTATAGCTATAAATGAGAGCCCAGTAAATCCCATACGTGTACCTTGGTAGTCAGTCACACCTGCAGAACAATCACTCACCTTCCTGTGCTCTCCTCACTTCTTCAGCCTGTCCTCCTCCCCTCATTCCAAACTCTAGGATAACTGTGAAGAAAGAGAATGACGCAGGTACCTGAGATACAAGCAAGGCAGAAGATTTTTATATCAAATCTCCTTCAAAACCAAGAAATAAGCAATTGCAAAAATAAGCACTGCCTGCAAAAGTGAGCAACTGAACTCCAAAATCTGCACAGTGATTTCCTTTGTGATCACTGGAGAATTGCTGCTCTATCCCTACTGTCTTAGTGGCATCCCCATGTCCCTGTCAGTTTGTTGGTATCACTCTCTCCAGGCTCAGTGGCACAAGGGGGACCTGCTGAGCCTTATCCAGTGCCCTTGCTGCTGCAGGGGTGTCTGCTCCAGCTGCTTGAGGTCCCTGTTGGCCATTTTCTCCAGGTTGTTGTATATTTGTGAACAAATATTTGGTCTAAACAATTTTTTAAAAAATATGCTCATGCTAATATTTAGACCAGTATGTTTGAGGCATAGCACCCTTAAATTCAAACTTGTAGTTTTAATATTCTGTTAAATTCTGTTAAATTTTTGATGATCCTGTTGCTACTCTGTCTTGTGTGTAGCCCCTTTACTACAATGTGCCCCTTGTTTTGCATCTGGAAACCTTTCATGTCTAAACACCTTTCAGTGTGTTTAGACTTGGAAATCCATTACCTGGCTTCAGGAAGGGAGGATGTCAGAGATGTGAACCCTCTAGTTAATGGAACTGGCACTAGGATTTAAACAAAGATGACCTGATGGAAGAGGGGACACTAGAACGGTCATTCTACTGATGCTAGAGCTGAATGCATTTAAAAAATGGAAAAAAAAAGCAAGGTCAGCTTAAAACACAAATGGTTCTTGTTGCTTGGCTCCTATTGTACTTTCTCGCCCACCCTCTGAAAACATGCAGAGCTGGTTTCTACAATGCTCTTCCATTCATATGACAAAAGAAATGCCTCTGTGGCCTGGTTGCTCCATTATTTCCCACTACATCTGTGCCAGTTCCCCAGGGTTGCTCTGTGGTGCTGGCTGAGGCATGCAGATACTGGGATAACTGTCTTCTTGGAGTGGTGTTGTCATTCACAGATGTCAAATGCTGGCCACTGTTACTAGCTCTGTCTACTAAAATGGCAGCATGGTTTAAAAAAATCTACCCAACTTCAAGGAGCAGCCAGAGAGAACATGAGATGAAGCTGCATGTGTGTTTCTTGCTGTATTTTACACTGTGTTCTTGGTTGCTGTTCTGCTACAGCCCTGTCTGACACCTCAGCATGCCAGCTGCACTCATTTTGCACAACGACCAAATCCCCAATTACTGCAATTGATGCAATGCCTTTTATACCTATTTTAATTTATGCTATTTTATTCTGGGGGTTTGTGTTTTCTCGCTAGAGGCATCACCTTTCCCCTGATCTGTGCCCTGTGGCTCTGGGCTGGAGTGTTTTGCTGTGACTAGAGAGGCCCAGTATTTGTTTTTTGCCAGTCTCCCCCTCTCATCCTGCAGGTGAGCAAATACCTGTTTTGTGAAATGTGAGAGGAAAGTGGGTTCTGGGCTGAAAGGCTGTTGTTTTGGGTTTAACTGGCACGATGGGGAGTGGTGTCAGTTTATGTGGCATTGCATATGACACTCTCAGCTCCATGTCTCTTTGCTGTCTGGATTTTATGTCCACACCCAGCGCTATTTTCATTTGGGGTTTGTGTTTAGCTAACCTGTGTGGTGGGACTAAGAAGTAACTACTGCCTTTGTTGTTAGCAGAAGACATGGGTTTTGTAAAGCTATGACTATGAAGATAAAGATTTATAACAGTGCAGGAGAAAAAGCCCACAAAATTATTTGAGAAGCCACACTATGAAAGATAAATGTTATGGGAAACATTAGCCTTCCGTAAAAACTCCTTTACCAGTGAGGAATTTAGTACACAACCTTGGTGAGAGAAAAAAATTTACCTCAATAATGTTCTGAAATGCTTTATTTTAAGAATTAGACATGAGGAAATCTTGGCTTTCTGCAGTTTAGACTATTTGCTCTTAGATATTTTAAATATTTTCATTAAGCAATGATGCTTAGTAACTCTTAGATACATAAATACTGTTCATATGTAAATTATATGTGCTGTATTTTATACATATGCATGATTGTTTTACTTTCTCTTGTGTTTCTGTGCGTACAACAATCTTCTGTGTATTTTCTTTTTCTCCGATAGGCACTTGGAAGAGGATATGATCACAGCTGAATTGTACAAGCCTGCTTCTTGCTGCATGAAATGACAGCAAAGTTTTTATCATTACAATTTGGAATCATAATTCTAAGATGAAAAAAAAAAAAAAACATAATAGTTTTTTTTTCTCCTGTTCAGAGGTGTTAGATGGGTGGTGCTGGAGACTGAGTTTCCCTTTGGGTGGGTAGACCTTGACATCCATCTCAGTGGCCTCTCTTGCTGCATTTGGCTGGACTTAAGCTGCATTAGCTTTTTTGTGAAGCCTTCATGGAACACCAATGTGTTTTGGATTAAGACAGTTCAAAGAAAGAATTTTGTTATATTTTTTTCCCCCTAGTTCTCATATTTCTGAAGCCTAGAAAAACTCAAGCCTCACTCTTATAGCCTCTTGAATGCGGTACTGTTACGTAGTTTGCACTCCTTTATCAGATTGGTCAGGCAGTTATGCCCCATGGTTTTAGACCTGGATTTGATTAAGAAACGTCTGATGGAGAGTGAAGCTTTTGGAAAGACCTTCTGTAATGACTACCAATAGTGTAGTCTGCTCCTGGGGAGATTCTTGTCTACTCCTTCCACAAGCATTTCTACAGCGCACCAATTCTACACTCCTAATTTTTCCTAAAAGATTAAATGTACTTATCCATGTTTCTGAACCCCTCTTTCATCAGAGATTGTGTCCTCATCTGCACTTTCTGGAGGTTTCTGCCACTTTTGATGGCAAGACAATTCTTTGGTTGGTAAATATTGAGAGCATTCTGTCCTTGGTGTGTACTTAGAACAAACTGCAGGTAAATGCTTACTAGTAATGATCTGTCCTGACTGTTGCATGAAGCTTTCCAAAAATAGTTGTCTATAAGCAAAAATAATCCTGAGTTTTGATATTAATGGAAAAATGCTTCAGGTCTTCTTTTTAATGCTGGTGCACTAGAAGACCTGAAATTGAGAGGTTTAAAATACTTTCGGGAAAGACCTCTGATATAAGGGGATCTTAGTCAAAAGATACTCAAAGTCTTTTGAAGGGACTTATGTTTTGAAGGAAAGATGAGTACCCATCTTCTAAAAATTGAGTGATTTTTTGACAGTTGAAGTTTGACATGAGTTGATATTGCCTTTTTTATTGTCTTGGTCAGTTTCTGTATTCGTGTATTATCTCTCAAGCTGTCCCCTGTAAAAAGACCTATCTAAATGCTTGAGTTTTTTCCAATTTATTTTGACATTTTTAAAGTGGAGAAAGTTTGCAGTAAATGAGTTATTAATGTGAAGAACTGAATGCATATGGTACATTTGAAATATTCCCACCTGCCCCCATGAGATTTCTGTGGAAATAGTAATTGATATTTCATGTATTTGTCACTTGATATGAAATGCTTACCTTACTTGAATGGCTCGAGGCTGTGACTGAAATTTGGCTCTGCTGTGCAAGGTGCTGTACAGATGGAAACCATTTGATGTCCTCTGCATCTAAGGACTTCCATTTGACAGATGAAGGGCAGGATGAAGAAGCACCAGAGAAGTTTGTACTGCTCAGTTTTTGGTGAGGTTTTTGTGGTTCCTTCATCAGTTTTGTGTCTTCCAGAAGTACATTAAATACTGAGGATAGCAGATGTCATGTTTAGTGATCTGTCTTAGCCCTGGGCTCAGCTCTGAGGGAAGTCACAGTGGTGAGAATGAGGAGGGTGGGCATGCTGTGCTTTTTGGTGGACTTCCCTGGGTGCTGTGCCCCTACTCCTTGGGAAATGCTGTGCTAAGAGTGTTGGATTGCTGAGGACCGGGTGTGCCACTTGTGTCAGGCTGTGGTGTCTCAGCCTGATGACCCTTCTGGGGGCAAAATGGTCCCACTGCCTTTTGATACAGCCAACTTGGGACACTCTTTTGTGGAGTTTTGCTTGCTTTCACTAGCTTGTAGACACTATCTTTTTCCTCCTCCTTTCTTCATACAGGCAATCAATCACCTCTTTGCTCAGTTACAGCTGTCATTTGACCAGGGCTGGCATCTTGAAGCACCCACACCACTTAAGCCTGTTCTCTCCCAGGGCCCTGCCTTTGCATGAGGTTTTGATTTACTGTCTACTATTTCAGGCTTGTAACAAGTAGGCATCCTAAAGCCTTATAGACACACTTGCTGTGTGAGTCAGATAGTCCAAGAGGTCGTGTACAGATTGAGACTGACCAGTGAAACATCTGCATATGCTTAACCTTGTTTCACTTCTGGCATTGCTCTAGTGTTACTTGGGCTTTGATGAGACCTATTTATTCAGCCCAGGATCTTTCCTCTTCCTTAATATCCTTTCACATGCCTGCTTCTCCAGACTCTGGAGTCTCATCTTCTTTCTGAAATTAGGTTTTGCTTCTGCCTTTTCACTTTTAATTCAAAATTGGCCAGTGGGAACAGCATGTTTTTGTAACTGTAGGACCCCTTTGTCAAGGGGTTAGTTAACAAGACAATACGCATACCCTCAGAAGCTGATCTGTTTGTCAGACTCGAAAAACTGGTTCATCTCGACAATAGCCATTTCTTTGTGCAAGGCACTCTGTCTGAATGACATGGGTAATTAACTATTTAGAGTGCAAATAACCTTCATTTTCATAACATTGTTTGCAGCAGTGCAAAACCAACCCACAGGTACATAGATTCCCAAAATATGTACCCTGGCTTTTATTGCCCTATTAACTGTTTCCCTGTGTCTTTGTCTCATAAGCTATGGACATTACTGTCCTCAGTGTGCTGAAAAACAGCACAAGCTTCAGGCTCCTGAGAAGTTTCTAAATTGAACATTAGATATTTTTATCAAAGACTAGAGTCAAACTTAAATCTTTCACTAGTAGATCGAAGCCTCTTAGGGATGAAATTTACAATGCCAAGATTTCTCTATATGCATATATCCCTTACGATACTGTCCTAACTAGAAGCTGCTATAATTCATTTTATTTTGTGGAGCTCTCTGGTGAATTATTTTCTTTCTCAGTAATTTCTCCATTTAGGAACCCTCCTGAGAAATCTTTACTGTATTAGCTTCAGCTTTGCTGCATATTTATCTTTAAATAGCTTTTTAAAATTTGCTTAGGCAAATCTGGGGTTTCATCTGTCTTCAGCAGTATTAAAATGGTATCTTAAGGGAGTGTTACCTGGGTAAGAAGACACACCACTAGACGATACTAAATGAGAGACAGATGGATTGCTGCTCAGAAACAACAAGATTATGGGTAGAAACTTGTTTACTTTTTGCAATACAGATGCTGAGCTGAACAAGTCATCAGAACAGAATGGAGGTGAATAATGCATGTCTCTAACAGTCTCGAATTCTTTGAGCTGGAGGAGAGTTTCTTACACCAAAACTCCTCTTGCAGTATTATCTTCTAGACCTGAGTGCTGGAAAGCACTTTTGGAGTAGTTTTTGCTTTGTTTGCAAGTGCAGACATGCTGTTGGCTAGCTAATAGATGGACTCTTTTGGCAAAGACTACCCTTTCCTGGAGTTGTCTGGGCTCTACCTGGAGAAGATTGTCTCTCCCTTTAGAATGATTCCCTTCCGCAGACTTTGTGTGCCAGGAAGACTCATCGACCACAAAGGGGAAGTTAACTTGCAGGAAATTTGGTACCAAGACCTGACACAGCTCCTCAGTTGCACTGGGCCACCACAGAACAAAAGCCATCACAAGCAACCCCTGACAGCATTGCTGTGGTATTGCTTTTGAGCTCTAGGGCATTCTGGACTGAATGTTCATGCATAGTTGTCAATTCCTACAGGTGAGGAAAAGATTACAGTCATATAGGCTGTTTTTGGAGATGGGATTTTGTCAGTCGTGCACTGAGTGAACGTCTTTGCATCCTGCGTTTTTACCATTTGAGCTGAAGAGGAAGAGGCAAAATATTGTATGGCAGGTGCAGGATTTTCTGTTCCTGCCCTTTGGAGAGCAGGACTGAAATGAGAGGTTCAAACCTTGGCATGAACCAAGATACCTTTGCTACTACTGAATGAAGGATCAGGATAGATTCCACTCTCACTATGTGTGTCCATCTTTTCACAGGATATGCCAAATCAATTGCTCCCAGCAGAGAGGTCTTTATGAGGAGAAGCACCATGGCGTGAAAATCTCTATCAGATTTCTATCTGTTCTATATAACTGAGGGGGAGACATTTGGGAAGGGAAGTCTGTGACTTAATGATCAAACATGGTAGTGTTTTACACCTCTTCAAATATGGGACTCAGTTACAGATGGATTATGGATGTGGGTCCTGGACCACAGGGGTGAGAAAATGCACAAGGCTGGACTTTCCATTTCTAATTTCAGCATAATTAGTGTTAATCAGGGAAAGACAAATAATGGCATAGAATTATTAAATTGTCTTCCCTTTGTTCTGCCCATGTGTGACTCCATGGGGTATCACCTCCAGGTACATCTTTTAAGGAATAAATGTTATGAGGGAATACATTTGTATGGAAACACATCTCAGCTCTCAAAGGTGATAGTGCTGGAGATGAGCCTGCGGGTCACTCCTGACACTGTCCCCAAGTCACACCCACTTTTTGTTTGGGGTGAACAAGTTCTTTTGATGTGTGGGCACCCAAAGGAATTCTTACCTGTGCACAAACTGAGCCACAACTCAAAAGGAATTGTGCTGTGGGACACTGAGCAAGTGCTCCTAGTGGCCTTGGAGTGGAGGAAGAGCTCAGGAAGTGGCTATGGCTGTTTATGTTCTCCCTCCTTATTCATCAGGCCAAACAATTCAGACAGAACAATTTTTCTGGTTATAGTAGAGCAAATTCTTTTTAGTGTTCAGTGCATTTTTATGTCTTGGGACTGAAACCTTTCCCAGCAAACAAAATCCTCTAAAGCTGTGATGGCTTAAGTCAAATGCCAACATACTCCTGAGGTCTCGGAAGAGCTATAAATCCAAAGCCTGTGTGTCATCTGCCATAGATGTGGTGCCCTGACCCCAACATTCCATAGCTGGGAGTGTTTCTGGGGAAAATGAGGCCTAGAAAGTTGTGTAAGACATTGTTCTCCTGATATGATGGTAGCGGATGTGATTCTAGCTCTTCCAGGCAAGAAGCAAAGCAGCAGCTGGGAGTAATGGGATGGACTAATAAAATTATTCTCCTTTTAATCGGGTGTTCTCCAAAGTACTGTGGGGTATAGTGTACCTGAGGTCCCAGCCAGGGCTGTGACTCCACCGTTGGGGCCAAACTACACCTGTGCACCCACTGTCAGCTGTGGGATCATCCGGGGGTGGGTTTTTTGGAGAGTATATCTCCAGCTGACATCAGTGAGGCCTTTCTCTCAAAGTGGCAGCTATCAAAGTGCCATTTACAAGCAAGACTCACAAACTAATTAGTCACGAGGCCCATTAATCAGGAAGACTAGAAATAATTCAGCAGAATTCATGCTGTCAGCAAGGATGAGAAGAGCCCTCTCTATGACAGCTTACCTTGCATTTTGATCATTAGGCGATTCGGAGTTTAGTCCATCCGTCTTGTTTATCTGCCCTCAGGGGAAAATAATCCCTGCATCTCAGCCATCTCGACAAGTTTGAAATTTCAACGTATTTTCAGTTCTGTCAGTAAAATATAAAACGGGCACATTCGGATGAGTATTGACACACAATGGTGCTGCTGCCTTTTTTTTTTTTTTTCCGAATGTATTATCAACAAATGCCTCCTTTGCCTGCTGCTCCCTGCATGCAGGATCTCAACACCATATTAGGGAATGTGAGGGCTGGGGTGCATGAATGGGGTCATTTAAAAACAGCTAAAGTGAAGCATTCTAATTGTTCTTAGCAGCCTTCTCAAGACAAGTCAAAGGCATTCTCCAGCATAACTCCACCCTCCTGTGTCTTGGATGAGATTTATATACGTGTGCTCAAGCAAGAGACGTACCTTAAAATAATCAAGCCAGTGTTTATTTTGGCTTCCTTTGTGTCTTTACCCCCACACCAGAAATCCACCCAGAGCCTGTGCAGTAAAATATTTCTTTAACAGATGCAAACCACTCTGTTGGTACGAAGTGGATTGGTCACTCTGGAAAATGCACACTAACAAAGCAGGAACAGATGGTTTTGAGTCTTCTATGGAGCTGTTGTGGCTACTGTTTTTTCATTAAGCATTAATTGCTGGAGGTGGAAATCATGCTTCTGAGTGTGCCAAGGAGATGGGTCTGGCTGTGTAACTCAGATGCACTGAGTGGAGCAGAGAAGGCAGAAGACTGTCTGGAACCTGGGATACCACAAATTTCTGCCCTGCACCAGAAGGACTGCCTGCCATCTCTGCTTTAGGAGTCACTGTCTGGGATGCAGAGGAATTTCCATGCTGGCCGAGGGAAGCTCACTGGGAATGGAAGCAATCTTGGGGTATAAAATGTGTTGTCTTTCAAAAGAAGGTCTTCCTGATAAGAACTGTTAGGCCTGCTTAAAGTGAAACAAAAATGCAGTTAAAACTGAGGCAAGATGACATGATGGGAATGTGGACCAGGCCAGACGTATGTTCAGTTTTGGTTTTATATATATATATATATATATATATATATATATGTTTTGTAAATAATTTTTTGTTTTGTACTTCTAGTGTTACAAGGCAAAGCACTGGATCCTGATGTTATGGACACAAAGTTCCTATTTGTCCTTTGGAATTTCTGTGT
>VYXF01009680.1:21138-40266 GCA_013397295.1 Polioptila caerulea
CCGCCGTTTTTCTCCGTTGCCATTTTTCCCACCTCCTCTGCTGTCATTTTGTGAGGGCAGTGGCAGTTTTTACCCGGTGGAATGAGAGGGTAAAAAGGGATTACAGAAACACTGGGTAGGGGATAACAGGATTGATAAACCAGGAATGTAACATGGGGTTTTACAACTTTTTGGGTAATTGGGGTGGAACATACTGGGATAATACAACACATTACAGAAATTGTGAACTTTAACTTTTACGATCAAAACAGATAACATCAACATGAGGAAATTCTGAGTTTTTATTCATAACACATACATATATATGTGTATATAAATATAAACACATCTTTATGGTGTCTGCCTTGAGTCATTTCTATGTCTCTCTCCCATTTGCTTTCCACCCTCTTCTCATAATCACTTTGTTCTCTGTGCTTATTGACAGTCCCTCTTTGGTTACAGTGTCTCAAGAACGGTGTCTGGAATGGGACACAGGTTTGGCACTGAATGTGTTGCTTATTTCTCCCCAGTACTGGCTAGAACCCCTGTTTAGGTCTGCAGGATTTACAGCCTCTGGCAGGGAATGAATGTATCTGTTACATCTTCCCTGAAGTAAGGTTTACAGGCCTGCTGGTGTTTTTGGCAGGTGAGGAGGGACCCAGAAGACCCACCAGATCAGTGGTGCCTGCTGTGAGCCCCCAGAAAGGGTCTGGGCACCCTACAAACAGCAGGGGACTTGGGTCTCCCGTGAGTGAGAGGCAGTGCTGATCTGTGGAAAGCAAAACACAGAAAGATGTCAGTAAGTCTTTCAGTGCCACATGTTCTTCAGAGGCTGAGGACTGCTGGAGGCAGTTCGGTGTAGCTGGGGTTGAACTGTCCTTTTAAAATCAGTCTTCAGTGTACCTCTGTCTCCGCATAGGCTGTGGCATCCTCTGCTGAAAGCCCCCGAGGCTCTGCTGAGCTTGATGGACAATTCCTTTTCTTTCTTCCCCTTTGTGCTCTCTTACAAAGAGAAACTGCTTGTCTTCCAGGGAGAGGAGGGAGGGAGGCAGGGAGGGAAGAAAAGAGGGAGGGACGTAAAGGAGGATTTTCTTCTCGGCCTAGGATGTCTGCACCTCCACACTTCCAGCCCTATCCTACTGCCAGGCTGGATCGCTGTTGGTATGGCAACGCTTCCCTGCACCAACCAAACCGTGAAAGGTGAGGGAAAATAATTATTCATCTCCATTTAGCTAATGGTATACAGACTCCCAGAGATTAAGATTTTTTAAAGGAATTTGTGATTTGGATGTGTCCCGGTGGTGTTTTGTTTAAGGTATCCACAATGGCTGGATCCCCCAGGAATCAAGGTACAACCAGTACTGATCTGTATCTTTAAGTGGCTTTGACAAGCGTGTCTCAGAAAAAAAAAAAAAAACCTGGGGCTTTCGGGAGCCATTTGACATTGTTCTTGCTCTGCAGCCATTAAAGGGGCTGTCGCAGGTGAGCTGATCAAGGTCACAAAGGTTGCCAGTGCAGAGGTGGGACTGAGCAAAATCTATGGAATTTGAGTTGACTATCTTCTGATGCTTTCTCCTCTGTTATCTTCTTTACAAATAAAATAAAACACTATTTCTCAGCCTGAGCTTCTCTGTGCTTGGGTTGACAGTTTGGATCTTCTGAAATAGCAGCAGTAATTGGGAAAAAAACCCTGCAAATGAATGGAAATTGATTGTATTTGCAAAACCATCAGTGGAAAAGTAGAAGACAGTGGAGGACATCCTGTCCTGAGTGTTGTCAATCTCCATGCCCAGTGGTTTAAATACCTTTGTGTGCTTTGAAGAATTTCTTATGCAGGAGCCTGTTGCCTTGACCTGAACTTAGCAAAGGGGCATCTTGAGGCATTGTCACATCTTGGGAATGTGGCCTAGCTTTGCATCATTTATGGACTATGCATTATTCTGGGCTAATGTGAACATAAGCCTTTGATCTCATGCCATTGCACCAAGTGAAATAGGTGTAACTGTCGAATTCCTTCCTCTTTTATCATTCCTCAGTCAATAATGCAGCTTACCATTCCTCCATCCCCCTCCTCCTTTGTGCAGCTTCTGGGGCTGTATTGCTCTCTTTCTGGTTTTCAATCCTGCTGCATTCCCCACGCTTTCAAGACAGGTTTTATACAGGAAAAAGGAAAATATATTTCATAATGCAAACATGCCCTGCTCAGCACTTTCTGTTATCATATTTATACACTGTAGTACAGCTTTCTATGACCCAGTGATTATCATTTCCCAGAGCTATCATCACTTTAAAGCTACCTCTGAATTGTGCTTCAGCAGATGGTACAAGCCTACCAGCACTGTGAGAGCCTGGAAGGGAAGGGGTGGGGCAAGTTGTGCCCATAAACCAGGCTTCTCCTTCAACAGCCAGAAAACCTTTACCTTGCACTGCTTCTCACAGTGTTCAACTTCAGCTTGTATTGTTGAGTACTGTCAGGCTGTTAACCACAAGGGAAATCAAGGTGGTTGTTTTTCTTGGGTTTGGGCCTCTCTACTCACTGTCTTTTTTTTTTTTTTTTTAATATATATATTTTTTCCGCCTCCATAACAACTGAGCTGATTAATTCCAAGACAGAATAGCAAATAAGTAAGAGTCATTAATTATATGCAGTATTCTAATAGATTTCAATGTGATCTAAACTTGGATTGAATGCTAACCCATTGATTGCTATTCAATTGTTAAAGCAGCTACTAAGCTGAGCAGTTGCTCTGTGTCATCCTTCTCTGTCTTCCTTTGATTTCTACCTCCCTTTCTCCACTCTTGAAATGGCTAACGCCTTGTCTATGCATTTTGCTTCAGTGGATTGTGTCCTTTGTGACTGACTACCAAGTACGCAATGGAAATGGTAGACAGCTAAAGTAATGAAAGATAGGTTATCCCCACATAATTGGGTGAAATTCCCAAGGGTATTTCACCAAGCAGAGCAGATTGTTATCATTCTTGTTGAGCTGATAATAAAGAGGTGTGATTTACTGCTTTAGTTGTTTCAAAGGTATAATTTGAACCTAGGAGTGTGTGGTGCTCTTAAACAGACCTGGACAAAGCCTTGCAGAGCAGTGATTGCATGTTTGTAATTGTAGACAGAGGCATTAAAAAAATGGCTTGTTTATTTTTCATAATCCTGCACTTTTTCTTTTACTCAAAGTGAAGTTGTGGGTGCTTTCCCACTGAGCAAATGAGGCTCTCTGGTGTGTACATAAGTTTGTGTACACATATGCATATGTATAGATACTCACTAATTGAATGTGTTTATGCACTTCTATTCATGTTAACATAAACATTTAAGGTCTTTTAGGGATATCCAAGCACATTTTTTCTTCAGTGGTGTATTAACTATGTTTGCTCTCAGAGCTACCTAGTTGTTCAGAATATGTTGTGGAAAATGTGGCTACTTAAGTATCTAATCCTGAGTTAGATATCTACCTTTAGGCTACTGAGTTTGAACCTTCTGGCTTTTACCATTAGTGAATCCTGAATCTGACATTGTGGCAAACATTGGGAAAAGTCCTCATTCATTCACTTGTTGCTGCTTATACCTTTTGATAATTTTATGGGTTTAGCTCCTTCCTGAGAGCATTTGGGTAGGGTTATTACACATGATTGCCTGAAGCTGGAAAGTAGATCTGGTGCAATAATGTGTGAGGAATCCTCATTAAAAAAAAAAAAAAAATTAGCAGGCCTTTAATTGTGCTTTGCATAGGATTGTATTTGGTTTGTTATGAGTTCTGCTGACACTTCTGCAAGGAGTCAAAATGAGGCTGCATTGTGGTGTTGTAAAAAAAAAAATCAGATCTCTTTCATATCCTCTACTTGGATGCCAGAAGTGGTTAGTGCCAATGGCCATTCTTGCTTTAACATGTTACAGATAAGAAATAGCTGCAGGGAGAATTAGAGAGTGGGAAAATAGTCAGCTGGCTCATGGGTTAACTGTGAGATTTCTGGTAGCAGGGAATTTCATTCTTCATTCTATATTGAAGCCCATGGATGATAAAGCTGAAGTTCTACATCATAAATTCCCATTTGGACATTCAGTTTTGAGAACGTACATCCAGCATCCTTATCCTTTTGATGTTAAAGTCACAATCAGTAATGAAATCTGCTTGCTTTTCACACACTGAAATTAGCTTTGATTCTTTGCCTGAAACATATGTTTAAAAGGCAACATGCACATACTGTGCACTGACCCTATCAAAGCAATAAATAGCATTGAAGTAATTTTCCAAAGCTGCCTACAGCATTAGTTTATTTTTAATATGGTCCCTCTGAAGGAGTGGTGTAGGAAATGCCTATGGGAGCTATTTGAATTGTCTGTCTGAGGTGAAGTCCCTACTTTGCCCTGCTGAAGAAGAAAGTAAGAGGGGGTACTAATTTCCCTTTGTTGTTGCTAAAGATGATGTTTAATTCATTGGATTTAGAGCCTTCTAAGGAAAATAGTATTCTGTTTCGGTGAGAAAAATGCTTCTTTGATACTTAGCATGATTTGAAGCAAGGGATGAGGGAGAGAGATATTGCTGTAACTGAGAATGGGGTTTAGTCTATAACAGCTCTCCTGGTTCTTTATGATAGCTGTTTTAGTCTTTTTGTTCCATGCTATTTCTCCTGCATTGTTACCTGGACACTCCTCCCAGATCCAGAGGTTCCATCTGTGGAACAAGGAGGAGATGGGCATGCATCAAATGACCATTTCCAAAGCGACTCCATTCACCCAGGCAGGCTGTGCTCCCTAATCCATTTGGGCTGCCGCCGTATTTAGAGTTTAGGGGACTATGACAGAGGCAGTGAGTGGGTCAGACCGCAGGATTGGTTTCACACTCTGGTACCACTCTTCTTCTCCCTGTAGAGCCTCAAAATGACCAGCCCTTCTCCTCGTTTTGCTGTGCCAAAGCTATGGCAGGCTCAGACAAAGCAGGCACCCAAGTACATGAATTTTCTGCCCCTTAATTGTCAAATGACAACAAGCACGGTTTGGATTCTCAAAACCTGAAAGATTGGTCCACTGGCAAAGGGAATGCATTTTTTGTCACTCATGGTCACAATTAGAATGACAAGGCCAGACTCCTCCATCATTGCTCTTTAACACTCTCAGCATCAGCTTTGCCAGAATTATCTTGTCTGAAGCATGAATGGGCCTATTGATTTTTTCACTTTGTTTGACCTAGGAATCTAGGAACTACTTAATGGCATATAAGCTGCTTTCTCCTGTAAAAAAATTATTACGTTAAAGACCAGGCTAAAAAATGTGCTATTCTAGCCATGAAAGACTAATTTTATGTTTGTTTGGATGTATTTGTAGAGTAGCTGTGTTATTCACCATGCTTCTAAATACTGTTTCATGCTGAATAACAAGTTTGAAATCTTTCACCTTCTAGGGATTTTATTTGTGCAGAGAAGAGAAGGAAGCATGCAGGAGAAATATATAGTTTATAGGAGCACACTTTGATTCAATTTCATGCATTTTATTATGGCTGAGGCAGGGAAACACTCAGATCTCATGTCCAAGAAGTGTTTTCAGAACACAGTGGTTTCATTTTAAATGAGTCCCCAGAGAAGATGATTTCAAGGAGGAAAATGTGTGCAGTCTTTCCAATGAGATAGGAATAATCATTGCATTACTGCTGTGCATTTCTGCAATGCTGTAAATGCTCTGTAAACCTCAAGATGGAGATCACATTCAGCTGCTGACAGTGGAAGCCTAGCCACCAGTGTGGGAAAGCAGCAGTCTGGCACTGTAATTTGGTGGCAGGTTTACCAAGAAGTATCTTGTTTTCTTAACTATGGATAAGGCAGGTGCACATGGGTGCCCAGTGTCTTGTGGGCTGAGGATAATCTTTCTTTGTTTGTCTTTCTTTCTTTGTTTTTTCTTTTACAGGAAACTGTAAAAGGCAGATAAAATCTGTCTGAGGTATGAACATGATATCAGGCTGTGAGCGCCCTATCCACATGGCAGTGTCTTGACCAGCTAACCATTGTGAGACCAGTGAATTTGTGGAGACTGCTGTAGAAGCCATTTGGATGTTTCATGGTAGCAAGGTCTAACACATCAGCCTGATTTAATTACAGGTAGATCTTGACCCCCCTGCTTATTGACAGCTTTCTCAGCAAAGCTGATGCCATCAGTCTTGCACAATGACCCAGCTAGCCTGTGAAGGAAGGTCATCATTAGTTTGTCCTCAGTATAAAAGTGGCCACAGAGACTCCTTTCTTTCAGTAATTCATTTTGCAGAGCAGCTAAGGGTGTTCCACTGCAAGGCAGGTTGCAAAGGGAGGTTTTGATCTCTCATTGTCTTTTTGCCTAAGCTGTCCTGGTCCTGAGGCTCACATGAATGTTTGTGGAATTTTTGGAAATAACCAGAAGTACTTGAGTCATCTGTCATTTATGTAGGCCTGGAAGAAGTTCTGGGCATTACTAGGTAATCATCAGTCACAACACAACAGAGCAGAGGGGAGTTTCACAATTCTTTGGAAGAATTTTCTGAGCATTCATGTGAGAACTGCACCATGACAGACCTGCTCCTTACACCCAGAGTTTGGCCCCACGCTACTGTATTTCTTGTTGGATTTAACTGTGCACCAGCAGACCTGAAAACGGACTACCCAGCTCTGAAAGTCTCCTCTTACTCAGAACAGGAGGACTGTTAAAATCCCAGAAATTATTTGTTTATTTTATAGAACTTGATATTTAATGAAAGGTTAATTTTTGTCAGTAGATTACCATTTTAAAGGATGTGTTTTGGAAACTGCTGTCCATTCTAAATTAAATGCTCTGTATTCTTTCAATGAAAACCAGCAGACAATGTAGCTAATTTCTCCTCTTGAAAACCAATACTGTGCTAAATTAAGGGATTTTATTAAACTAGATTTTAAAATTAAAACTTAATAGAAATTCAATATAAAATGCTTTTAAATTAATTTTAAGGAAAATGTAGAAGAAAAGGTGGTTTATTACAAAGCCACCAAAAGAGAAATACCTTGTTTTTTGTTAATGACAGATTCCTCCTCCTAATTCTCAAGTTCCACATGGACTGGGTAGGTCATATGAGTCTTTATTTGTTTTGCTGCAACTGGATTTATAGGCAGTTTTCCAGGTGGAGAATTTGTTTGCTTTTATGATGGGCTAGAGGGCTTAATACTCTCTTGCAAATGATTCTGATTGCACAACTTATGGTGCTGTTTGAATTATTAAGTGCAGTGGTAGTCATCAGGTTAATGCCGGTGTATTCTTTCTTGCTGCGGAGTTTGCTCTTTGCAGAACTCTTGATCAGAAAGCGGCTGCCCACCCCAGGACTGGTCCCTTATGGAATGAACATTTTGTGTTGGAGCCAACTCCCACAGAATCTGAAAAAGCCAAGAAAATTATCCAGTCATTCTCTTCCAATTCCTCCTTCCTGCAGTACATGAGAGCTTTTGGAGACCCTCTGTGCTGCCTTTAGGCTGTAAAAACTCTGTGGGCAGCCACCATTTCAGACAATTCCCTACTGAAACATGTGACAAAGCCCCACAATTTCTCTCCTGGCTTTCCAAACAGACCTGCAGCTCTAAAACCCTCATAAACTGGCTGCTTATGGGATGCAATCACTTGCTAAAGGAAAAACTCATGCCCTAAGCAGAAGAGGAAAGGAACCATATCCCAGCAGAATGAAAAAACCTAATATCTGTCATTGAAGGAAAGGGAGAAAATCCAGAGAAATCATGTCTGTGCTGTCTGGTTTATCCTTTTTCAGTGTTTGGACTGCTATCTTTAGGAAGATACTTCATGGGATAATAAAGGTTGGGCATTTAGCAGCCTGAATAAAATCAGGTTCCTATTCCCACAGATACATTTTGTCTAGTGTCTGAGGCTTAGAAAAGGAATGTTGCAGATTTTACTCATTCATTCATAGCAAGTAACTAAATACTGGTGTTTTGAAAAAAAAAAAAAAAAGAAAAAGGAAAAAAAGGAGAAACAGAAAAATTAATCTGTTGTCAATTTGACCCACCACTGGGGGCTTTTTTTCATTATTGATATATCTGTAATTTTCATTTCCCCTTTATGCTGCATGTATATTAATATATGAGTTTGTTTTTTTTCCCACAAACCTGCAGCGCAGTGGAAAGCTAGATTTAAATATTTTCAGACTGACTGTACCCATTATTTGCATTCCACTGACTCATTCAGAGCAAAGACATCTGAGCAGAAATACAGCAGATAAAAGAGAAACCATTAATCCAGGGAAGATTACTGGCACAGAATCTTTATCCTATATCCTCCCTGAAATGAGACAAAGATCTTACTATGTACATCCCTCTGGCTTAGCTTCAGAAAGTAAGCAATACAGTAGTGTAGACATGGTACTTTTTAAAGGCACATTACATTGGTCTGAAACCTCAATTTTCTGGCAGAGCTCGTTGCTGCTGAGGTGTTTTTTAGTAGTTGCTTTCTCAGAAGAGCCAAAAACTGCTTTCTGGCTCCTGCAAGGGGTAAGACAACGCAATCCTTAATTTACTCCTAAAAAGATGATGTGTGTCAGCTGGAGGATGCAGACTGTTCTGCAGCACATGGGCTACACACGTATTTTACAGTGTCTTGCTTCTGCTGGCACCTCATCTCGATGTGAGCTCTAAGTGCTAGTTAGCTTTTAATGAGCCTCATAAGGCTAAAGCTTTCCAGATCCTGGTACTTCAGTTCTGGAAGTGGGGAGGTTTGGCTGAGGATGTTGAGCAGGCTTGGCCTTTTCAGGAGACACTCATTCCAGGTGACTGGGCATACCAGATTTCAGAGTGCAGCAGGCTTTTATCTCCCTTCCCCACGAATGTGGCAGGCTGCAGTTCCTTTTCTGTTTGCTGGTTGTTTGTCTCTCTCCTCTGTCTCTGTGATATTGATCCTCAGTTAAAAGAGCTGAGAGATAGAGCTTGGGAAACATCCCTTTCTTCTCTGGCGATTGGTGGAAAATCCAATTGCCACGTGACTACAGCGCTGTCTCAGCTGCTACTGGCCATTGACCATCTCCTGCAGGATTATTTCTATACCATAATAGTAATAGAACTGACTTTAGTCATTTAGAGCTTCCACTTGAAGCAGCCCAGAGGGCTGGATGGTTTTCTGGAGGTAGCTCCATGTGTTTGTGGGTTTATCTTGCTATGATGTGCATTCAGCTGTGAAATAAAATTGCAGGAAATTATTCAGTTTTGAATCATTCTATTTAGACTGGCAGAAGCCTAAAACCCTCCTGTGAGCTGCAACAATGTGGACTGCTATTCAGATGGGAAATGTGAATACTTCAGCATGCCTGATCAGCTGGACTAAAAGTGCAAGCAAACTGCTCTGCAGTGTGGATTCTCAGCTTTTATTCCAGACCCTGTTGTTCAGGTGAAAGATAGCTAAGCACAACAGGAACCAAGATCTGGAGGAATCTTCTTTCTAAACAATCTAGCATCCTCCTCCAATTCAGAGCAAAAGGATATTTAGGTACACAGAAATAAACCTTGAGGTTATGTAAAGTTCAACTTAGCAAGCATAAACGATGATCTCTTTGTTGTTTTAAATTGACAAAAAGTGAGGTCAGAAGCAAATCTTGTTTCTTCCACAATCCAGAGCCCAAGGTCTGCAATAGTTTTCCCCCTCACACTAAAAATGTTCACTTTATCCATTAAGCGTGATTTGATTTTAGGTGTCAACTTAGAGATCTGGTAACGTAGGTAATAAACTTCTTTCAATAGGTACACCTTTCCTAATGGAAAGCATTTGCCTGTTTTTAACTGCATCTTCTTCTCCTGTAAATATCAATTATCTCTCCTGCTCCATTTTAGAGCCTGTCACCTTGCCAAATGTTGAAATAGGAAGGTTTATTTATTGCACAGGATATACAAAGAAAAAAAAAAGTAAAGATATGTCTTTCACTGTGCCCTCTTGCTGTTGGTTTTTCCTTAGATTTGAAAGGCAAAAGTGCAGTTCTGATAATCCTATGAGTTCTTCACACTTTCTGCTAAAAATGCCCCTTTTCTGCCTCTCCTGAGTGCTGTCTCCAGGGCCTGTGCCTTGTATACTCCCTTTGAACCACAGATATTTGTTTTGTATTGTGCCACCTTTGCTTAGGGTTGGACCAAGTGACATTAGAGATGAGAAGTGGGAGGAAGGGTTTCCAAGAGAACCTCAAATAATCTTAGATCAGCTCGTTGTGAGCTGCACTGTGTTCCTATGCAGTATGCTCATTCCTCTTTTGGTATCTCTGCAGATGTTCAGGCTTTACAGGAAAAAAAAAAAAAAAGTACTTATATGGGTGCACTACCTCACCTGAGATGGTGTCATTGTGCTGTATTCTTTACATACAGTAAAAATTGCTTCTCTGTTCCCCCTACAGACTTAACATCTCACTGATCAAGGCAGATAAAGCTTTGGAAGCGAAAGAGAGGTCCAAGGTCACCTCTTCAGGAGAGCAGCAGAACACATCTCCCATCCTGTGGGCAGATGACAGTCTGTCCTGTCTCTTTTAAAACAGTTTTGATAAAAGGACATTTCACAAATCTGAGAAACAGGCACTATCCATTTCCATACTTGCAGGAAATGTGTCTTCAAGTGAGGAAGCTTGATTACAAACTCTGCTGAGTATGCAATGAAAGAATGAAATATTGCACTTGCCACAGTCCTAATTTTTGTTCTTCCCTACCATTATCCAAAGGAAATATGGTATATCTTTGTTTCAGTCACTGCAAACAGTTTTCAAACTGGTGCAAGAGAAGATATGTGGAATGGGACCAGGACATTTTCTTTTGTGTGTCTGTGTGTGCACATTACTGTGAAATATCTGATTTCTCAAAATCATCACATACATAAAGTTAAATCTATCAGCAAGCATTCACACCTTGAAGGCTGGGGTTATTGGTCACTTGCCACAGAAAAGAAAATAATTAATCTTTCAAGGTCCTGCAGAAACCATCCTCTGGAATTCCTTTCATCTCATATGGCATCCCAGAAGAGTTTTGCTAAGCCATGTTACCCTCTCAGTTCATGAGATTGGATAAGGCTGAGGAAAGAGCTGCAGCTTGGCAGCTTGTTGAGAAAGAGGAGCTTAGATCCCCCCTACCTCATGTTATAGTGATCACACCAATGCCAGGAGCTGCATGTGAGAATAACAGATCCCTGCATGTTGCCATGGAGCTCTTCTGTCTGGACTTTGGGCATGCTATAACATACAATCCTTCTCTTTGTCCCTGTTATAGGCAGCCCTACTTAGTTTTGATAGCATTACTGTGCTCTGCAATCAGTGTTGTCCCCGTAAAAAAGCTTGGTTAATGTCAGCAGAGCCATCTCTGAGGCTTGCACACCCTCACTCTTTGCTTGCACACTGCTTCCCAGACAACCATGCTCTGCTGCTTTCTCTACCTGGAGCCTCACAAGCACTCCTGGACCATCACAGAGCTGAACATACTGAGGAAAGCTCTTTAAAAATAAAAAATTATCTAAAAGATAGCCTAGATTATTTTAAAAAATAATTTACTCACCAATTCTGCTTTACCAGGCTTCCCTCTCATGGTGTCTGTAATTTGACATCATGAATTTCCTTTTTAAATCAAGTGTTTCTGAACATTAATTAGTGGAGTGGAGGAAGAACTACACATGTTTTCAAGGAAAATTAATACTGATAAGGTACTGGCTACTGTCTATCCTGTTACTGTTAAAATGCATATTTTCTCCCTAGAGTGTAGAGCACCTGATGATGTGCTCCTTGTGTTGAAAAATGACGAGTAGTAAGGACGCCATGCCATTTCATTGCTAAAATATTTACTAGAGCATGCTTGCTTCGTCCATCTGAAAATGTGGAACATCCTGTAAAGGAGCATCCTGCACTCAGCAGTATTTTTAAGGAATAAGGCAATACTGTGTGTGAAGAGGTGAGGTTAGGCTTCTCCCCACCGTTATCCCTTCTGTTAGCAGGTGCTGGCAGCATGCAGGGGACTACAGGGGCTGATTGACTGGAGCAGATTCACTCTGGTGTGTGAAGTCAGTGAAGCCCTTGCAGGGGATGGGAAAGGCTCACAGGGCTGAGGAATTTGAGTTCTGATATCTCTGTATGAAATTGTTAGGAAGGATCAACTTTGAGCAAAAGGGGGATGTTTAGGTTTTTTTTGTTGTCATTAAAATGTCAAATCAAAGGACTCCATCCTATATAAATACTGTAGGTCAGACCTCAGCTGATGTGCAGTGGCTGTGTACTCTCTGTAGCAGCTGGGAATCCTGGGCTGGGGGGCATGGAAAAATTCCTGTCCTGCTCCATGGCTATGGGTGTTGGAATCAAGGCCCTGCAGCTCCTGGCCAGAAAGCAAGAGCAATTGAAGATGGAGGTCACTGAAATGACAAGAGCAACTCTTGTGATCTGGTGTTGTCAGCACAAATGCAGCAATTGATTGAAAAGCATCTGCTAACCAGGCAACAAAGGGCGCAATTAGAACTGAAATAGCAAGAGGGTCTATTTCAGAGTTTTATGATTCTAGTTTGCACCACCCCACTGATTTTAAGTGCTGATGGTTTTTCTGTCTGGGTCAGAGTCAGCTGGGGACCAAGAGCCATACAAGACTGAATGAAACTCAGGATTTCTCAGAGCTTCTCTTGTTAAGAGTGTGTCATAAACACACCCTAAAATTAAAATACAGTCTTCTGATCTACCTTGGGGATTAGCAACGATCACTGCAGAGTGTGGCTGGGGACTGCTTAAGTTTTTCTGGAAATCATGAGGTCTGTCAGAGCCACCAAGTCTCCTGCATCAGAGATGCATGGTGTGAGTGATACTGGACACAAGAGACCCTGTTAAGGCCTACGAGATGTGTGGGGACTCTGGGCAGCTTGCTAATGTTGAAGGTCAGATGCTTGAGCTCTGAATGGGGTACAGAAAGACTTCTGGATGGTCAAGAAGGCTTTCTTGTTATCCTGATCTCCTAGAAATGTCATATTTGAGAAAAGCGTAGATCCTGTGGTCTGGTGGAGGAATACTGGTTGAGAATAAACAAGCAAGGTGAGCAGGGTGTCTTGGTTTGAATGATAGGTGTCTGCTAAGGAAGGCAAGAGCCTCCCTTGGAATGAAGAATGCAAACCCCCTCCCTTCGAATTATTATAATTTTGAAATTAAGGGCTCTCAGGCAAAGATATGGGAATAGGAATTACAGTTCTTTATTAGGAGAGCTAAAATAAAACAAACATGCAGTATTACAAAAAAACCCAAACCCCACTGACAGAGTCNGAAAAGGCTGCCTTGGCATCCCAAATCTCAGGTTTTTATCCAGGTAGGGATGCTTGGCTCCTCCCCCTGGATGGAGCATTTCCCCATGGGATGATGTAATTTTATCAGTGAGACTCAATGGCCCATTAGCAGAAGATCTCTCCCTGGAGGAGGATGGGTCGTGGAAGAGATAAAGAAACTGCCCTAGCTGGTTTCTCATCAGCTGGCCTATTGACAGAAGATTGCACCACCCCAATTTCAACAAATGGTTATAGAGTACACACTTTTGGTTACATTTTGCACTGCAACCCAAGACATAGGGTCAGGCTTATGAATGCATCATCTGGGGACGATGAGCAGACAGGGCAAAAGTGACTTATCAACTGAATAGAAGGCAATGGTGTCTACAGAAGGGAGCTCTTTGCAGGCAGCTTTGTGTTTGGTGTGTGTGCTAAGGTCTGCTGTTTGAGGAAGATCAAATAGACTCCAGGGATGGGTGAATTCCACATGTGAGGGTCCGTGGCTTGGAGCATCACTGATCACACTGCACAGCAAGTGGATCAAGTTTGAGTCAGAACTTTCCACAAGCTGTTCAGTGAGGAACACTCTGATCTCTTAATAAATACTAGCAGTATGGTAACAGCAATGCAGTGCAATGTTCAACAATCAATTACTTGAAGGGCTGCTTTATCAAATAAGAATCTGTAAAATATTTTCTTGGATTTTTGTGTCATTGCTTAGGCTGGGATGATTACTGCAAGAATCATGGTTTTAATCCATGATATATTCCAAGCTAGGTAAAAGTAATTTTTAACCATCTACTTTGAGGGTTGAATTTGCTGAATGCACGTCTACACAGTGCTGAATGCAACATTAAAATGGTGTGTGCTCATGACGTTGACAATTTCTGTTGGCTTTATAGGGAAACACAGTGCCTCAGATAATGGGAGGATTAACAGAACTACCTCTCCATGTTCTTTTATTACCCCCTCATCCCACCTAGAACTGCTCTCCGATAAAAGGTAAAACTGGGCACCATTTATTCCTGTTATGAACGGCTGCTGTACTTTAGGAAAGGAACTGAAATCTTCTGCTCACTCAGTTGAGTGGGACATTCTTCTGAAAATCAGCCCAAGTTCACTCCAGGGATGGCTGCCTCTCCCAGTTGGTAGAAGGAGTAATTGTGTTATTTAGTTTTCATGAAGGTGGCAGAAAGCAGATGTGGGTTTGAGCACTGCTGTCTCACACTGAGCAGCCCTGCACTTTGCAACATGGGAAGCCCTGTTGCATCTGCAAGGAACTGCTGGTGGCTCCAGCCATTGCTTGCTGTGAACAGAAGTGACTTCTGTACCACTCATGTTGCCAAATGTTTTGGTGTTGACTGTGAGCAGTTATCACTATTTTTCTGCTGTTGTTTCAGCCATTTTTGCTTGGCACCAGCAGTCATTTCTAACTAGCTAACAGGTTTAGATGACCCTGGAGGTGTTATATTTGTGCTATTGCAAGAGAATTCTAGATGCTTATTTGAAATTAACCAAGCCAACATAAGAATTAAATTCCTTATACAGAAGTCATTACCACAGAGAAATGCAGTTATGGTGAAAGCATTTCAGGCTGCAAGGGAAGGTCACATAAAAATGTTCTTCAGTGATGCACAAATAGAAATAGAAAACACCACCTCCGAATACCCAGTTCTTGAGTGTGTACTTGAGGAGCTTGCTTTTCCTGGCTTATTCTCCATAATGAAAAAAAAAAAAAAAAAAGAGATCAGGCGATTTTATTCTGGAAAGTATTTTTCCTGTCTCTTTAGCTGTCACATGTATTTAACTTTAGTTCCCTCAAGGACAATGTGGTGGATCAGCATGCTAAGGTCTGCAGTCTACAGCCTGTAGTTTTTCATTTCACATTGCTCTAAGAATGGTCCTCTTTGTTTCCATTTTGAGCCATGGCTGAATTCTTACATGTTGTCTGATCTTCAGGCTCAAATACCCAAGAGAATAGGCAGCTGTGAATCAACCTTCTGTGTGCTTTCTAGCAGATAGTCCAGCAAAGAAGGCAGCATGCTTCTTCTTATTTCTTTAAATTGATAGGGATTTGAAGGAAAAGACTTCAATAAAAGTCTCATGAATTATTATTTTCTTCCTGCTGATGATTCTGAATTGCAAGCAGAAATATAAGAACCTTTTAAGAGAGCCCTGTGGGTTTAAACTAATTTCTTTAGATTTATAATTAAAGCTCATTGTCTTTATGCTATACTACACCTTAAGATAAGGATCACCTTTCTAATTACACAGTACCAGGAGGTCTGTCACATGCTTTCACTCACTATTATGGTACACAGTTGCTCTATTTTTTACTTCTTCTTCTCCTTCTTCCGTAGATTCCATATTATGTTTTGGAAATTCAACATAACTATTTTTTTTTTTTTTTGAGGCCAGATGTTTCACTCTGCTATGTTAAGTCATCTTGACATACTGCCATGAAATGGAAACAACTCCTAGTTTTAACATTGCTCCATATCTTTATTAAAAGGTCTGTCTCATGAATCTTAATTCCCACATGCATGCCATCTTCCTTTCTCGTCCCCTCTCCCCCATTATGCTTCTTTCTTTTCCCCTCCCTGAAGAGGGAAGAATATTAAAATTTCCTTGCTGCTCTGTATGAGTGGTTAATGAGGTTCTAGATAGCATAATAAATATGCAGTGTTATTCTGTGTGTGCATGTGTGTGCGTGTGTGTTTATGTGTGCGTCTTTAATCACAGCTGGAATGCAAAATCGGGCTCCACCTTTCAACTCTATCTCCATCATGCTGAGAGAGTGAGAGAGAGTGAGACTGAGTCTGCTAGACAGCTCGAAAGACATTGCAGCTCAGATGTCCTGGAAAACAGCAAATCCCTCAGACCTGGCAGATTCCGTTACCATGAGAACTGCAGATATTTCCATTGTGATGACTTGCTGTAGCAGCCATCTGTTACACCCATTTGATTACGAAGTGCAGCTTGTATGGGATTTTCACTGCACCTTATCCTATGTCAGCGTACAGAAACTCTCTCTCTTTTTATATGCTAAACTCAATGTTTTTAAAGTGCAGTAATTTATTGAGGCTGAAGGCATTTAATGAAATGCTGGGAGGAGGTCACTGAGGAACAGTATCTCTGAGAAGAAAGAAGCACATGAGATATGTGAAGGGGATTAGCATCCAGTATATAAATAAGATCAGCCGAGAAATAAGCTGTATTTAACAATTCCTCATCCTTGCCAGGGAGAGGAGCTTGATATACAGACCTCATGAAGCCATAATAAAATTAGTAATTGTCTCCTGTTAATTAATCCCACTCCATATATATTTATTGTGTACATGCAATAAATGCATGCAGCAGATACATTTCAGGTCTTCTGAAAAAAAGGGGGAAGTGATGACTCTTCCCAGGTGCCTGAAGTGGTGTAGTGGCTGCACTGTGTAACAATTAGATTAGCTCTAAAAATTTAATGGTGCCATTTGACTTTTCATAGACACAGAACAACCTTAAACTTTCTTGAAGGTTTTCTGTGATTTACTAATTAAAACAATTGTTTGGAGTAGTTGAGTCCCTCGGTCTAAATTAGTGGTGGAGGGAATGGTAATGGCACATCAAATGGATATAAAAACAAAGGAGTCCCCTTCAATTAAAACTCTCCAGACATTCTTCCTAAGTGGCTGGCATTCCAGATTCAGGGTAATCTTACATGTGGCATAGTTGCCTCAAGTATCTTAAAATGACTAAAGGTCTTGTAAACTCCGTGAAGCTAATTAAATGCTCACACACTGAAATGAATTTCTGATTGCCGGTAAGGAGACATTGAGGTCAGTTCCTCTTTTCATTGCTCACAATTTATGGCCAATGCCAGATACTAAATAAATCAGATCATCAGAATCAGGGGCTCTGTGGTTTTGTTCCTCTTATATATTCTCCCACCCATCTGAATGTAGTTCCTTATCTGTCTTCATCTCGGCATGAAAAGTTTTCTCTTCCATTGTTTTTCCTCACATAGCACCAGATCACCATGGTGAAGAAGACTATGATATAATAAGAAATGAATGAACATGTTTCTCACCATGGGTGAAATATACGTTCCAGACCTAATAAAGTCAGGAATCATGTAATAGGCCTGGTAAAACAAGATGTATTAATAGAAATGGTTCGTCTTTAGGTCTCTGCTTCAGCTAAGTATGTTCTTAGGCACTTTGCTCTGTATGGAGACACATAAGAACATGTTTAAGAGCTTTTCTGAATAGGGATTGTTCTTAAAATGCTTTGCTGCATCTGGGCCTACAGACATTTTTTTAAAAAAGCAAAATTTCCTATCTTTTTTATAATAAAAGATTTTCTTGCTTATCATCTTTAGAGCAAATTAGAACTTTCACTTCTTGCAGCCTCCCATCGCACATAATCCTGGAGGCTGACTTACGGAGAAGAGTCCCTTTTTTCTTTTATTTTTTTTTCTTCAGACAGGGCATTTGTTTAATGAATGTGGTGTCTGCCTTTGACAGGCAGCAGATGTATAGGAGCCCTGAAATCTGAAACAATAAATACCATTCAGAGTGTCACCACTGAACCTTCTTATAGTAGGTTAACATGCCTTTGTTAAATGAAACATTTACAGGAATACCATCCACCCCTTCCCACCCACCTTCAAGGATAGGATCTGAACCATGTTTTTAAAGTAAAGGTTAAGTACCTGAGGCATGAACAGTTGACATACAAAAGAAACAAAAGTAAATTTATCATTCGTTTGTCATCTACGAGGTGTGTCAAGGGCTTTTTCTTTCTCTTTGTAATGCATGAGAAAACAAACCTGGGAAGTGTATGCAAGGAGTATTTCTTTTCTACACTGGAATGTTAACATTTGCACCTTCTGACTTAATACTGTGTATTTTTTCAAAGTCATCAATCTCTTGAGAGTCATCTTGCCATCTGTACCAGCATTGCTCCAGGCTTCAATATGAAAGTCGAATCTGGCAGTATAAATCCTAGATAATGAAGAGTAGGTGTTAAAGTTTCTGACTGCTTGGAAGATGAGTCTGTGTCTACAAAAGATCTGAATTCATGTGTTAAACACACAAACAGAATCTATATTAACATGGAAGTTCAACCACAAAGACCATGATGAGTGTTGTCCTCATATCCTCTCCCACTGTGTTTTTTCTCAATTTTTTTTTCTTTATCTTTCTCATATTTATAGCGTTCCCCCATGATCTGTGAGAAAAATGTTAACTGACCATGACATTGCACTTTGGAGATTACCAATAGGGGCAGCATGTTGACTTCCTATAAAGAAAGATTCTTTTTTCTCCCCCACTCATTTTGCTCTAGGACAGCTATAACTATATAGATTAGCAAAACTTCTGCAAGAATGGATGTAAAACACATTTATCTCAGTGTCAGCTTTATGTGATCCATTTGGTCTTGCAGAATTTGGATTTTACAATAACCAGCTTTCAAACATGTATATACTTAGGATATTGAACGTCACCACTAGTGTATCGTTCAAATAGAAAAGATTGACAATAGTGAAGTACTTTATTTCTTCTTCTTANTAGTGAAGTTCTTTTTTTCTTCTTCTTAGTTTCCTTTTTTTTTCTTTTTTTTTTTTTTTTTTCTTTTTTCCATTCTCCAGCATTGGCAGAGTCTTTACTTGGCACACCACTGCTGACACCAGAAATGACCCAGAGGAACTATTTGCGAAAGAAATAAAAAGGTATTTAAGTTAGTAGGCAAAAGAAACTCCATTGATTAACCGCCTCTTTGCAGAGTTTTCAGATAGATTTTCTGTGACAGAGATAACAATATCTCTGAAATGTAAGTAAATGGCCAGTTGAAAACTAAAGGAATTAACTAAGACTTGCCTTGCCCTGCCTTGCCCTTCCCTTCCCTTCCCT
>VYXF01009686.1:0-24310 GCA_013397295.1 Polioptila caerulea
CCCTTTATTTCCATTCTCCTGTGCTCTTTTCCTTCTCTGTTCAGTTTGTCCAATTTCTAATCACTGTTAGTGAGAGAGAAGGTAGTGACAAGAGAGAAGGTAGAGATACACTTCCCCAAAGGTATGCAGCCATCCCACACAACACTGTGGAATACATTTTCAAACAGACCAAATTAAAAAAACTTTACTCTTTGGGAAAATATACGTGATGTGGTTCTTGGGGTGTCCCACACAGGATCAGGAGTTGGACCCAATGATCCCGATGGGTCCCCTTCAGCTTTGAATACTCTATGATTCTGTGATTTTTTTCACCAGCTCAGGTAGAAGACAACTATCTTTTCTTTTTCTTTTTCTTTTTCTTTGCCTTGCTCTGTCAGACTTGCACAACATTTCCTCTGTTCCTGCATTTCAGCCGAAATTCTAGAAGAAAACGTGCAAAGACTAATAAGAGGTGAACAAGGAATGTGAAAGTCACGCCTCTACCTTGTGCCCAGGTTTTCTCCCTCTCTTCTTTGGGATCTTCATGATGGGCAGAGCACCAGCTGGTGCTGAGAAGAGGTTGTGAACAGCCATTTTAAGGGGCGCTGGCTGGAGCGGGGGCCGCCCTCGCTTCTTGCCTGCCATCCTGGGGGACTGCATCTCCCCAGCTGCCAGGCTGGGGTCCAGGCACGGGGGGTGGCTCATCTGCCCTAGGGAGAGGAAAAAAAAAAAAGTCAATCAACTCTTTATTTAATTTTCATTTTAATTCTTTTTAATCCAAAGGCAGATTGTTCAATGCTGTCATTTTCCCTGTTACCGTTGATCACAAAGCAGCAAGAAACACTCCTGAGTGGGTGTGTTTCACCCTGGATTCACCTGACCACAGCACAAACCCCTTATCTTTCTGGTTTCCCTCTCCTGGCCATGAGTACTGTAGAGGGAGTTGCTCAGTGGTGAGGCTTCCATTGCAGATATCCAATGGGTGAATCCCACAACAAACACCTAGACACTGCATCCTGCAGAGAAGTGTGATGAAGGCTTGATCTTGCAGCCATCAGTCGGAGGGGGTTTGGGGTAGATGATCTCCTAAAATCCCTGCCAGTCTGTTTTTTTTTTTTTTCACAAATCCCATGGTTCTGCAAATCCTGCCTCACCTCAGAAGAATTACTAGTACTGAAATGGACTTCTCTTCATCCAGAGCACTCCTGAGTGGGGAGGCTGGGCTGGGCCATGAGGCTGCCAGCACAAGGTAGCCATGTTAGAGGGTAATCGCCAAACCTCTCCTCTCTGCAATTTTATAACATCTGTTACCATACATGTTAGTAGAGAGCTTTTGGATGTACTCCATTTAAGCAGTTACTTCACCACAACTCCATGCAGCTGCTGAAGTTGAGCAGGGATAATGGAGTGGAATCTGGTCCATTTTCCTCTGCCCAGATTTTAATAAAGGAAACAAATATACAACCATATGCACAATACCAAGGGAATATACAGCATCCTTCACAAATTCTAGTAAGGGTCACCTACCAACAAAGGTTAATTAAAAAAAACCCCAACAAAACAGCTATAGAAATATGTTTTCAAACATTGTTTTGCCCAGGCATTTGATTTCCTGCATATGGGCAGAATAGTAGTCCCAGTCCTGCCTGCATATATTGCTAGACATAAAGGTCTAAACAATTCTCATACTTTTGTGATAAGCCTTGCAATGGCTAATATTGTCAAAATTGTGCTCCCTCAGGCCAGTGATAATGGAAGACTCTCTATTTTCTCTTTATTTTTTTTTTCACAGAGCAGGCTCAGAGCTCTCTCACCTTCAGAGAAAACCTAAAGACGTGGTTCAAGAGCATCCTCTACAAAAAGCAAATAAAGGTTTGTTTATTACTACAAATAACTACAATTTTTTACAAAATCTATAAACTATAAAACCTATAAGTTTCTCATAGCACTTAGAATCTCACAATTTCAGAATGAAATCAGGATTGCTCATTCACATAGTGGGAAGGGTACCACTTGATTGGGGCCTCTGGTGACAAGTATCTGCAGCTGGGGACTTCTTTGTTTCAAAGGCAAGTATGTTATGCCTAGTTAAAATTCTGTAAGTGTGACTAACAAAAAAGAATCCCATTTTTATGGTATTATCCAATCTGTAGTTTACAGAATGTCTTGTATGATAAAATAATAGAGGGCTCCAAGCCCTCTAAATGCATTTATTTGCATTATGTTAAAACCTGTGTGTTTTCAATAATGCTAGGGGTATCTGTTGTGTCCAGATAGATTCACTATGTATGATGGGACTTATAGACTGATTATAACACTTCCAGTCTTCAACACCACCTGCCTAAACCTCTCAAGCAAATGCTGAATGTCAAACATCAGAGCAGAGCAAACTTGCAGAGCCTGATTTACCATATTGTCCAGAGTCACTGTGGTTGCACTCACTCCCCAGGCATGCTCAGCCAGCTTGGGAATCCCATGAAAGCCTACCTTGGGGCTCTGATTTTTACCCAAGAAAAGTCTCATATGACTGCAGAGAGTGTCCTTTCAGGGTTAAAATCATCAGGCTTGCCACAGCAGGAGTTAAATGGAAAGGCCCTGTTTATCCTGAACATCACTGCTTTCCTTCCGTCGTCAGCAGTGCTCATTTTCCTCCCTGTAGTGCTTTCTGACAGATACCCTCGTTGTCTCTTCCACCTCCCAAAACAAAACATTCTCAGGATCTTACATTACAGGCTGACTGTAGGCGGGGAGTTCAGCAGGGAAAGGAAATGCAACACTTACACTGGATTTGGCACCAAAACACACTGAAAGCCCTGTGCTGCAGGCTCCGCATTTTGGTCTGCTTTAAACAAAACCTGGCAAGATAAACCTTTGCAGAGAAGCTTGGCAGAGGCTAAGGAAGACAAATCCAGCCCAGGTTTGCTCCCTGCTTGAGGAAGGGAGTGGTTCCTGCAGGAGGGGACACTGGTGGCCATGGGGCTGAGAGAGAGAGGCTGTGCACCTGCACAGAACACCACACTGCATTGTCTGTCTCACATTCACCTCTGACGGTAAAAGTAGCTGATGGCACCTAAGAAACCCTGAGTTATCAACCCCCAAAACAAAAGGTACTGACCCAGAGTACTTCTTTTTTTCTGAAATGTTGCTTTCTTTTGCAACTGGTGAAGTATTAATTACGTGGTGGTCCGGAAACACACTAATTTTAACAATGACAGGTTTTTGTGCTGTTTCTGCGTTCCCAATACTTGTGACACTGGGCTTTGGCAAAACCTCTTAGAGCTCCTCACCACATGTGCTGACACAAAAGACCCAGATGAGCTGTGCACAAAAAGATCTCAGTGTAACATACTTGATTTGACACAGCTAAGACATTGTCAACTTCAGTATACAAGTTGTTGTAATTACGTTTCATTACAAGCCCAACCGTGACTTGTTTCTCCTTTCTTGTGTGCTAAGGGAAACATGAGTGCTTTTGGTGGCATTTATTGTCATTCTGCTGCAGATCCAGTGAGGCAAAGGTGCTCCCCAGCAGCAGGGAAGGGCAGCAGACGCACAAAAGCTGCTTCTGCCTGACAGTGAGGGGTCACAGCACGACCTTCCCTGACAGCCAGGAGGAAGCTCTTGGGCAGGCTGGAAAAACACACAGTCAAATTGCAGGTTGGTCAGAGAGGCCAGAGGGACACAGGGGTGTCTGACTGCCCCCTGACAAAGTCAGGGTGTTACCTTGGACTGACTTTCCATGGGCAGCTCTGACTGCTGCCACAGCCTGGGCTTGACCCACAGCTCAGTGCTGGAAAGCTTGGTGGGTTCAAGGCAAGTTATGAGAGTTTGATGAAATTTAAGGGCAAATTCAAGGAACTAAATTACAGGGTACTAACAAAAGCATCACCTCAGTTCAGGAAATCACTGTAGTACAAACAGCTCAGGAGAATGCTAGAGGAGAGAAAAGGTATATGTTTGCCCTGTCCTTGTACTTTTCCAGAGGCAGTAGCTTTGGATGGCCAAGATGGTGCAGCTTCAGTCTGACCTCAGTCTATCACTTTAGTATTCTTAATTAAAAAATAACAGCAGAAAACTACATTTATGGCTTCTCACCACTTAATGCAGGGTCAGGCACAGGATAACCTCTCCTCACTTGTCTCTCAAACACTGTCATTTGGAAATACAGTTTCTAACCCTGCCTTCCACATTGCCCCATCAGATCCCAGAGAGGAGGCAGCAGGGAAACACCTCTCCCCACCGTGGCACCTGGGCAAGCACTGCAGGAAGGGCGGAGTCTCCTCCCCTTTGGCAGCAGAGGTTCAGCTGTGACTTCAGAGGATCCTGAGCAGCGCCCTGCTCACAGCAGTCCACCCCACGGGATGCCAGGGGTGGGGAAGAAACATTCCCTAGGCCAACACTGGTGAGCTGTAGGATGTTTCCAACAGCCCATGCTTTGCACCAACCATGCCTTGCACCATGGGTTTATGCTGTATACCAATTGTATGCTGTACAATTAGCAACGCAGATTACCGTGCTGGAAGCTACAGCTGAGAGCAGAGGGAGCTACGGTGCATTTCCTCCCAAGCTGAGTGTTTTTGATGGACTGTAAAGATCCATTCTTAATAAAAATAAATGTCTGCAATAAATGCAGCTTTTAACCTGCACTGCAGTAACAGCAAGAACTGAAGGTAAAAACACCACATTAAATTTTATATCGGTAATTCCACAGGATGATCATTTAAACTTGGTTTGTGCCAGGTCTCATGCAAACCTGTGCCTGGACAGGCACGGGGATGACACATAGGGAAGGAACAAGCAATTCCTGCTGTAAGCCAAAGGAACGTGCAGGGCTGCAGTCAAGTAGAAAATGTGGCCGTTCCTCAGCAGCTGAAGGAGATTTCCCTTCCCTCCCCTACACCCATTGCTCCCAGCTGCAGAAAGACTCTAACCTGTCAGCATTTGCAGCCCTGCCTCCAGCTCTTGAGTGCTGCAGAGCTTTGTGTCTCACTGATCTACATACCCAACAGCTGAATGTGGAAAAGAGAGAAACTTCTGGTGATCTTGCCTGTCTTTTCTCCAGATGTTGTTCAGGAAACACATTTGTGGGGGAATATCACATTGTTAAACAAGAGGGAGGGGATACCTTTCAGTCAGTAACACGACAGTTTTCCCCTCTTTCTCTGTGCACAGCAGGGCAGCCCTTTGACTGTGACCGCTCAGAGATGATGGTCTGAGGAGTAGGTGAGCAAAAAGAAAAGCATTGTCAGATCTGGAAGGCAAGCTTTAAACCTGCCTGCTGCTCCTGGGGAGTATTCAGGGACATGAGACATTACACATCTCTTCATCGTGAATACCAAAGCAGCACCGCAGAGTACATGAAAGGTAAGAGTTTAGTAAAGCAGACAGTAGGAATTTTTGCTAATAAAAGCATTGAGCCAGTATTCTCTGCATGTCTGTATGTGATTGCCTAATGACCTCTCATGGTGAACACCCATTTCACCATTGCTCAAAGAAAGGTCAGGATAATTTTTATCTGTGGCACAAAGTTCTTTCACAGTGATTTGCAAACCTCTTCTCTTTTTTTGCCTATTGCTTTGGGGATTGAAATGAGAGGCTGCTTCTCTGAGGGATTCTTGCCCATTTTGACCCCAGGAAGAGTATTTCTATATAAAACCCTTGAGACTGTCTTGCCAACAGGATATAAGTAGACAGGTCTATTTTCCCAAATCAATCATTCAAGAAAAAAACCTGACACAAATACCTGTGCTAGCTGTGGGAACAAAAAATGGGATTCATCCTACCTAATTTCAAATCCCAGTTTTTCTTCACCTTATTATAGGTGCCTCTGGTCATTTTAATGTGATACGCTGGGTCACATCTGCCAAAATATCTCACACACTTCAGGTCATCTAAAGTGACACTAGATGACTGTTTTGAACAACCAGACTCAGTTGTAGGGAGTAATTCAGTAACAGATTAAGACCTAAATGCCTGCATTCAAACACTTAGACACAGGTGTCTCTATGGGTGCTGGATGCCTCATGTCCCATGGTGTCAGGAGAGATGTGGCCAGTCTGGTTGAAGGTGTAGAGATGTGTCCAGATATAAATGGCTGAAGGTGTCCAGATATAAATGTAATTTGTGGTGGCTTCAGTGGCTCTAGGGTCCACTGATCAGGTCCAGTTTGTCCCTTCCTTCTAGACATCTGACTTTAGGCGGATTTCTGAAAGCTAGGTTTGACTTGTCTATTTTAAACCCAACACTAGGGTGAAATTTACCGTGTCCTATGTGTACTTGCTTCTTCTGATTATAAAATGAGTCTGGAAAAACAAACTCGTGTCTAGATATCTACAATGCCCTTGTGAATCCCACACTTGGTTGCTCATGCCTGTGTGCAGTGGCCAGTTCTGTGTTGTCCTGTGTTCCTGCTTAATAGTACATTGCAGAGGAAACAATTGCCTTTTTGAAAGTGAAAACTCAAGCCTCCTGGGTAAGAAAGATGAGATTCCTGGACTTGTTTCAGCCTCCTTGTCAGGTTCCAAGTTGGGAACTTACTGTCTTTTCAGTGTCTCACTTCTCCCATATGTCCCACAGCATCCCCTCCAGGGGCCAGAAGACAACCAGACATCCAAAGCAAATTTCCTGGGACAAGAGCAGCTGATGGCAGGATCCAGGCTCCTCACACTCTCATCATCCATACCCAAATACTCCCACATGTTGTTTCTCAAGGAAAAGTGAGCAAAATATTTCAGTACCTCTCCTTTGAATAAATTAATGTTTCTCCCCATAGTTCCTTGAGTGGTTTACTTCTGCCAGATATTTTATGTTTTAGACATTTTCAGCAGTTTAGAAAAGCTGAAGAAAATGCAAACACATTTTCTGCTTGAAGGCACTCCCAATAAGATTGATCCTGAGGTATTCAAAGATATATTTGTGAGTTTTCCCTCTGTGGAGCAGTGCTACAGTGAAGAGTGTACACAGATACAAGAGGGGTGGATGTGGTTATGTTCTGGACTGTAAAAACATGGATTTCTAATGTGTTGTAGTCTCTTGCTAGAGGTGGTAGCCCCATATCACCATCTTCTTGCAGCACAGAAGAATTTTAACTCTCCTTGAAAGAACTGAAAGTAGCTGCAGCAACCAAAACAACATTTTGTGGCATCTGTCACTGCGTAGACTTTGTGTACCTTGCCCTGGAGCCACTGTGTCAGCCAGGGACACTTAGGAAATGACAGTTTTCCCTCAGTGACATCACTGAGACACACATGGCAAAACATTGGTTCATTTATTTAGTCTACTTTCCTGCAGAGTAGGAGTTCATATATTCACAGACTCATGCTCTCCTTCACTCCTCATATGACTTTGAACTTGTTGATTTGTTTCAAACAGACCTGATGGTGCACAAGAGCAAGGGGTGCAAAGGCTTGCAGGTGTAGTAGAAATGTGTAAAAGACAGAGATGTGAGACCCTAGTTGTGCTTTTACGAGACAATGAGAATAGAATACACAATATGAAAGTTTTGATGCTGGGAAAAAGTCTTGTGAGACCTGACACCATCTCAGACACCAGAATCAGATCATCAATGTCACCAATCAATAGAAAACCAAGCATCCATGTCTCCTCTGCTCAGGAAACTACCTGAGCCTGTTCCTATAAATGCTGTGATTGCCTTTATGCCCTGCCCCACGGGAGCTGAAGGAGGTGCAGCAGCCAGTCTGGGCATGGGTGTCACTCTGCTGGTTGTCTTTCACACCTTGGAAAAAGGCACATTTCTCATTGCAGGTGGTTTCAGGCCTTTCCACCTGCATGTCTCCAGCCTGAGCTGAAGGTTAACCCTGCAATAGTAACTGTATAACTTTACTCATTAAATAATTTGCCGGGGATCCAAATCAAACAGAATTAAAGCAAGGAAACGCCCTTTTACACTTGCAAATGTGTCTCAGTGCAGCAGAAACCCATCAATGTGTCTGCCACAGGTGCTTTGCTGGCTGCTCCAAGCTCAGAAGTGGCTGAAGGGGTCCTGCAGCAGGCTTTCTCTTCAGGGGCTGAGAGCAGATCCTGGTATTTTCAGTGGCTGCACTGGGGTGGAAAAGGAGTGGGTATCATGCAAGAAGTGTCTGTGCTGTATCCTGCCCTCTTCTCCCTCTCACCATCTGGGTGCCTTAATGAAGAGACAGGGAGGTGGTAGAAAAAAACCACAGGATTCTTCAAAATCCAGAAAAAAACTGTTGATAGTGTCTGCACCTTTGGTTGTTACTAAGAGCAAAAGAAAGGGAAAATGGTTCCCAGTGTCTTCTTCCAGGCTGATTATTTTTTTTTAAGTTAAATCCATCAGCAGTGACAGTGCTGTCCTTGAGGAGGTGTTCTTTTGAAGGATAGCACCCTGGTGACAGCAGGTAGAGCAGTAGCTGCATGCCCCTTCTCACTCAGGTTTGCTTAATGAGCCAGAAGAACCTGAAAACCCTGGCGAGAATGGGACCCCCAGGAGCAGCCGAGGCCAGCCTCGCCTCCTGATCTTACCTTTCTTCATTTGGCCTGACGTTTTTGTTGCAGATATGTAGCCTGTAGCAAGGAGCTGGGGGAATGAAACTTTACGGAGAGTGAGTGAGCACGGGCAGGGCACCAAAGGAAAGATGTGAAAAATGGAGGAGCGAGGCCATGTGAGTGGCAAAGGGTCACTTTGTGGAGGTGGTCAAGGCAAATGTGCACAAAAAAGGGACAAAGCAAAGGCAATTCCTTCCTTCCCTCTCTATCTTACATGGAGCTAGTGGCCTCACTTCTGATATTGCAGAGAAACAAGAAGAAATACAGCAGACAGTGTGCAGCCTTGGTGAGCTGCAGGCATGGGTGAGGTTCCACTTGCAGATCTTTGTCTCAGACTGTGGTTTAGCATTTGCGAGACAAGATCCCAGAAAAACAACCTGGATCCCTCTCCTCACTGTCTTGAGACCTTCTGCCTCAGCTTCTGTGTATGCTCAGGTGCCATTTTGTTTTGCTAAAAAGACCTTAAAATCCCCTGTCCTGAAATCCTGATGGTGGTAAACTGGACTGTTGAGGGACCGGTCCAGGAGCTGTGCAAAACTGCCTCTGGGATCTTGGAGAGGCAGGATGGAGAGCTAAGGCTGAGGGCTGAGTATTGTAAGTTTGGCATTTATTATACAAGTAGATGCTCCTGCAGACTTCCAAGCTCTGCTTGCCAGGCCTTCCTCTCAGCCGACCTCTACTTCATTTCCTCACCTCCCCTGTCTCATCTGAGCACCCTCCCCTTGCTGCTGACAGGCTGCAAAGTCTCCAAAGGAGATATGTCCTCTCCCCCACTGCCTCCACAGCCATTATACTCCTGCTTAGGGGGCTTGGGAGACCTTGCATCCTTCTCCAGCAATCCCTCTGGATGTGGGGATGTGTAATGGAGGCCTGCTCTCTTTCTAGGCTGCAATCAGCCTCCACCTGCTTCTCTGCTGCCCTGCCTTTGACCATCTGAAGTCTGGGACTGAGTGAATTTTCCAGTGACTAGGAGGACTGTAACACAGAGCACATCACTCCTCTCTCTCTATGACCTACCAGGTGTGATTCCCAACACCAAGATCCTCAAGTTTCAGTTTCCCCAACTCAAACCCCAAGTGCTGGAGATGCAAAGATGTCCAGTGTGTCTGACATTAATTAATTAATTATATGGCACTGAGGTTGTGATTATGAACCAGGAATTTAATTTAAACTGGTTTGATCCCTGAAATCCTCTGTAATTAACAGAAGGAATCCCTAGAACAGAAACTGGAGCCAAGTTGAAAAAATCCCTGTCTTCCCCAGATTTAGTTTAATAAGAAATATAAACAAATTTTATATGGTAAAGGAGAAAATTGCCATGATGAACAGCTTGAGGTGGTCTGGATGTTTTGTGTTGGTATTTATTGCCTCCTGTGCTACTGTCAGTGTTTCATTATGGTTTCCACACTGCCACCCTGAACTTCCTTGCCAAGTAAGTGTGTTTCTAAAACAGAGACAGCCCCTGCCCTCAGTACACTTGCCATCATTCTCCTCCTTTCTTGACACCTCAATACAGGATAAAATTTCCATATTTCCTTCCTTGCCAGGTTATATCTACTACATGAACTCATCAAGGCTGATGTGCCTATTTTGGGAAAAAGATGTGGGGCTCTCCCCCCTTTCCCATTGAGATATGCTTTGCAGGCAGCCTGAGCACTGAAGAAGCAGTCCAATTGCACACAATTGATACCCCAGCAGCATGCTGGGGAGCTCTGGGGTGCTTGGCAGCCACGTCCAGCCCCCCTGCCCCTGCCCCAACCCTGGTGCTGCCTCCCATTCCTCCACCAGTGACAGCCACTGACTCCATGAGGGCTCCTCACCAATGCCCACGACTGGATCCTGCACACCAGAGCTGACGTGCCTACCACAGCTATCTGTCCCAAGAAATAAATTATCCCCTTGAATCTGAAGAACAGATATTACCAGAGTCAATAGGGAAATATCTTTTTTTTTGGACAGAGGGCAGGAATTTCACACATTTCTCACATAAAGTTAACTTTATTCCTTAGGGATCTGGTGCACTTTTATATTACATTTTGAGAAATAATACTTATAAAAGATTCATCCTTTTNTCTTCCCCAGATTTAGTTTAATAAGAAATATAAACAAATTTTATATGGTAAAGGAGAAAATTGCCATGATGAACAGCTTGAGGTGGTCTGGATGTTTTGTGTTGGTATTTATTGCCTCCTGTGCTACTGTCAGTGTTTCATTAGGGTTTCCACACTGCCACCCTGAGCTTCACCCTGAACTTCCAAGTAAGTGTGTTTCTAAAACAGAGACAGCCCCTGCCCTCAGTACAGTTGCCATCATTCTCCACCTTTCTTGACACCTCAATACAGGATAAAATTTCCATATTTCCTTCCTTGCCAGGTTATATCTACTACATGAACTCATCAAGGCTGATGTGCCTATTTTGGGAAAAAGATGTGGGGCTCTCCTCCCTTTCCCATTGAGATGTGCTTTGCAGGCAGCCTGAGCACTGAAGAAGCAGTCCAATTGCACACAAATGATATCCCAGCAGCATGCTGGGGAGCTCTGGGGTGCTTGGCAGCCACGTCCAGCCCCCCTGCCCCTGCCCCAACCCTGGTGCTGCCTCCCATTCCTCCACCAGTGACAGCCACTGACTCCATGAGGGCTCCTCACCAATGCCCACGACTGGATCCTGCACACCAGAGCTGACGTGCCTACCACAGCTATCTGTCCCAAGAAATAAATTATCCCCTTGAATCTGAAGAACAGATATTACCAGAGTCAATAGGGAAATATCTTTTTTTTTGGACAGAGGGCAGGAATTTCACACATTTCTCACATAAAGTTAACTTTATTCCTTAGGGATCTGGTGCACTTTTATATTACATTTTGAGAAATAATACTTATAAAAGATTCATCCTTTTCTGGCATAAACTGGAGTAGCTCTTATGTTTCTGTCTTTAGAGACTTCAGGGACCACGGATTCTGAAGATGCTGAAAGCTTCCACTTCCACACATGAGAGACACATTTATATTCAAATCACATTTTAACGTTTTAATTGGACAGCATGAATAAAAGGATATTAATTTAATGATTAAGAATAAGAAAAGCATGTGCCTTACTAACTAGAGCCTGCTGTGTTAACCTGGGCTGTTTGGGAAAAGGATGGTCACCCCAGTGCTGCTGCTTCCCACTCCAGCAGAAAAACTCTGGTGCCTCAGCGATCACTAGGCAGGCTGGCAGAGGGTAGTGGGGAACTTTCACACCATCAGCTGTGATTTTTTTGCTGGCACACCCCTCTTGGGAAGGTGAGTTCTGGCCACTTGCAGGATTGCTGTCTGCCTGGACACTGGATCTGTCATTGGAGAAGGCTGCAGGTGGCTCTCAAAATGCAGATAGATACATCTGGAATAAAAGCGCGCTGGGAAACTGCAAAATATTCCAGACCTAAGACTGAACCATGGGAATATCATGCAGCAAGTTAGCAAGGAGTAGCTCACTGTGACTGGGGAGCACAGCTTTGCTGACTGGGGCTGATTATTAAAGGATGCAGCACTCTAAAGTTCAACCCTGTTTGACTGTATCTGTAATTCATTTTCTAAATAAATATATAACCTTCACTTTTCAGAACTGTTTTTATCCATTTCCTCCTCCAACTAACCACCGTTTTCTGTTTTCTCAATGATTTTTACATTGTGTTTGGCAACAACCCTGTTTTCATCACCTAGAAACTCAATATTCAGAGCAAAACCTCTCCAGCTGGCTTATGTGTCAGAGTCTGCTTACCTTCAGCAATAGAATCTGCAAAATTGTACTGATTCAATGTCTACTTTTGCTGCTATTTAAAAAAACACACCCCAGATGAAGGGTCCCTCTGAATGAATTTTCAGTTGGTTTGTGCTTGCAAGGGCCTGTCAGTCGAAGGCACATTTCCAAACCTGATCCGAGGGCAACCAACAGAAAGCTTTCAGACATTTTATGGAACCAGAGTCTGGCCTCTGTGCAATTCTTACAGAGGCTGGTGAGAGCAAACAGAGAGCACTAGCAGAAGGCATATGTGCTCTGGCAGCACAGCTTAAACCTCTGCAACAGGGCTCTGTGGGACCAAAGAACCTGTGTTGCATACTCAGTCCCTGCACACAGGGATTTTTTTCCCCACCACACATCGAAATGTTTACTGGTTCTAAAGGTGTCAGTGTTTTCATATTTTCTGTGTCTGTATCACAGAATTGGCAAGAGATTTCTAGAATGGCAATTTCTTCCATTCCTGGCTACATTTCTTCTAACTAATTGGGACGACAACTGCAGTAGCAAAGACAACTCCTCCCAGTTCCATGGAGATACCAGGGCCTGCCAAGGAAGAAATGCCTTCGTGCACAGGCTGAGGCACACAGCAGCCTGAGACTGACAGCAGCCTCCCAGGGCAGCAAATCCCAATGTGCCACAGAAGTTTCTGTACTGGGTGGCAGCAGGGGCTCCGGGAGGTGCTCAGTGTCCGAGGGCTGTCCCACTGTGTGAATCACCAGAGGAGCAACACACAGAATGATTGGTGGCACCTGCCCTCCCTCAGGGAGACCTCCCTGCAACACCTGCCAAGCCCAGTGGACATTTGGTGAGAAGGGCTCAGGGTGCCTGCAAAAGCCCTGGCCAGAAGGGTGGACTGTTCTGCTCCCCCACCATCTGAATCCCATTAATCCAAAGCTTTCATAAAGCCCCTCCATGCCCAAGGCACACTGCTTCCCTGCAAAGTCATTACAAAACTGTTTGATAAAACATTTCAGCTTTTAACCTCTTTCTTCTGCCAGCGAGAAAGCACGAACGATTATGAGACAAATAAAATATCTGCAGGTCACAGTTCATTCTGCCTGCCCCTCTGTAGGGGATGGTCACACTGCATGGAGGTAAGTCATCCTTTCTTTATTGTTTGTGTGTGTGACCACATTGCTTATGGACAGATTATAAGCTCTTTGTGGCAGTGTTTGAGACAACAAATATGTATCTCCTCATGAAATCTCTGTGATATTGCAAAGAAAATGAAAAGGCAGATTGAAAAGCTTCTTGTGTCTCTCTTGAAAAATCCATATTGGTCCCTAAATGTGGCTCGTGTGTGTTTCAGATGCCCACAGCAGAACAGGCAAAGTGGCCCATTGCAAACTCTGCCCTCTGCACCTTAAAGTCCAAAATCAGATTTGCTCTCTTGTGATGTAATTCACACAAGATCCAATACAATCAATGTCATCATCCCCCAGATTCTTTGTCAGAGGCCATTTTCCCTACTCAGAGTTTATCCTATTTTCCCTGCAAGTTTCTCTTCTCCCTTGTCAGGGGGCTGTGGCATGATGACATCCATAGCACATGATGGCTGAAGCCTCCTGAGTACCTGGAAGAATTTCAGATTTTATTTGTTTAATTTTCCTCCCATTTTCCTCTAATTTTACATTCCCTTATGGAACACAGTCTCCTGACCTTCCCAGTCCATCTTTTCTCTTCTGATGCTTAAAGGCACCTGCATTAACCAACCTGAGCTTCCCCCTCTAGCAATCACGGGCAGCATGACCAGAGCGCCAGGCTTTTCACTGTCCCAAAATTAGCATAAGAAACTGGCATATGGAGTGTGACTGTAGGCAAATGTGACCTTTTCAGAGGCTGACTTTATTTATTTATTCTGCTGCCATTTATTTCTGTGTTAAAAGCCAACCAAACAAACAAAAAAATCAGGGATGGTAGTGCACTGTCTCCTAGACCTACTAACAATAAATAATTACAATACCTCTGGCTAGCAACACTTCTTCATTGAACAGTAATTAGGATTGCAGTCACAGCCTGGGACACAGGTTGAGTACACAGCAAGACCATCGTTAGCATTTCCACTTCCTCTGCACTTTCATTTAGCTGGTAAAGTGCCAGACACGAGTGCCCCCGTGGTTGTACATGTTTCTGCATGCTGGCACTGATGGGAGAAATAGCTCAGTGGCACACACGGCCCTGTTTGCCACTGGACCTGCACATCCCATGTTTCTATAACCTCACATTATTTTGGGGAAAACCAGCTTGTGTGAGGTCTCAAAGCACACAGGGCATGCATGGCAATTTTTGCCTGCTCTGGGAAGCTCTCTCCCTCTTTGCCTCAGGGACCATTTCCCTTGGCACAGCCTCCCAGAGAGCTCACTGTCAGCTGCACTCTCCAAGTCATGCTCTGAGTCCCCCCCAAGGGTATTTGAGAGGGGCTGGAGCCTCACTTCTTTCTTCTCCCAGCTCCCTGCCTGCTCTGAAGCCTTCACCCAGGCAGGAAGATGGGCTTCTGTGTGCTCATCATCCCCTCCCGTATGTCCCTCTGCATGAGACCTCTGCTTCTGCAGAGCTAGATATTAATGAGTTTGAGAAAACACACCAGCTTCCAGATTAATTAGAATAAATCACCCACCAGAAGTCTCAATCAGTCCTGCTCTCCCCACTTCACAAAGGAGGATGTTCCTGCGTGCCTACCTCCACATCACATACCCCAACCTCCCTTCATTTTCTCCCCGTCATATGGCAGCCTACTGCCTACCCAGGTAAATAAATGCTACAGCGTAGAATCACAGAAACATTTAGGTTAGAACAGACCTCAGAGTTCATTGGGTACAACTGCTAACCCAGCACTGCCAAGTCCACCGCTAAACATCAGCCCTTCCCTGGGCAGACCCACTTGCTCCACATGTTCCAAGTTGACGGAGAGACAAAAGCCCTGGCACGAGGTTAATGGTAGCTTGCCTGAGCAGATCTTTCTTTTTGACAAAGACAGATCCTTGAGTTTCTTTGCCATCTCAGTGTCGGTCCCTGCTGTCAGCAGAGCCTGCCACTGCTAAGCATATAAAAATAACATGTAAGGAAAAAGAAACAATCAAGATTTTTGCAGTATTGTCTCCCAGTTTAATAACCTCATTTAATTAGAAATCGGAGGTAACAACCATGGCAGGTAAATTTAATATAAATTCCAAAACACCTGAGATTGAAGGAATTTCACCATCCCTAATAATCTTGTTAAGAAAAATATCCCTGGAGATGCAGGTTTCTCCCAGGTGTCTCTCCCCATACCACACAGCTCCACCCCAAACTAAACATCCCAGAGGACTGGCACAGGCCACCAGCACATTTCTGTGTCTGCTGCAGGGTGCCCTGACACACCCGAGCTCACGAGTGCAGCTGTAGAAAGCGCCCAGACCTGTGGTCATGTAGGATCAGGAACAGGCTGAAATAGACACACTGTGGTCAGTCCCATCAGCCTAATCACTTCATTCTTTTTTGTTCCAGAGCAAATTACCTTCATCTAGTCAGCTGTGAATAAGAGAAGAGCTACATTTTCTGTTTTTTTTAGTATCACCCAAGAAACTCATGTTCTGAGAGGCAAGGAGATTTGCACAGGCTTAACTTCAGTGACCTGATACCACAACAGCAACCCCAAGAGGAACACAACACGTTAACGTGTGTCCAAAGGTTTTTGAGCTGAGCTGAGGGGGCAGCAGGACTTGCATCCCCCCAGGCACACTGCTGACTTTCACACATATGGAAAAGGTGGAAAAAAGCCACGCAGAGGGGGAACAACAATAGGTTTTTTCCCAGAGCACACCCTGCCCATGCCTGCAGCCTCTGCAGTGAGGCAGGAGCAGTCCGGCAGCCCTGGGGCCTCCAGGCAGGCAGCAGCAAAGTTCCCAGAGTGCAGGGGGAGGGACATCCATTTTTGTGGGAAGGGAGACATACTACACCACACACATGGGTAGAGCCCAGCCATGCTGCTCACTGATCTACACAAATAGGACTGCCCAGGTGGGGCAGTGGAGGCAGGAGAGCCAAGCCTGACAAAACAAGAAGGGTCACTACAGCCCCTCCTGCAAGGTAGCAAGGTAGCAGCATTGGTCTTCACAGCAGAGCCTTTGGCTGGGAAAAGGGGAGCACTCCCAGCCACACTGGGAGCTTAACAGTGATGGAAGAGCCCATCTTCTAGCTCTTGCATCCCACCCAGCAGAATTGCCCTCACTCCCATGTGAAATACCTGTCCAGCTAGGACTTAACCCTGAAAAACTTTCCTCCTCTGTGCCCCACTGAAGCCTGAGGGACTGCAACCACCTCCAAATGTGTGCCAGCTCAGAGCGGACACAACAACCTCCCCAACAAGCAGCACCCTCTCTTCCCACATTTAAAAGAAACCTGGTCATATATCAGCACCAGAGCGGTGTTTTAGATTGCTAAGCGTCCTCTTGAATAACTAAACAGCAGTGAGTAATATGTATTTACATACATTATGGCCTATTTCCCCAGTGGAAGGCGATTTGTGCAGATAACTTCCATTAATGTTAAAGGGAGTCATTCACATAAATCCTTGGCACTTTAATGGCCCACGAGCCTCCTCTGTGTAGTAGTTCGTGTTGCTGCATTTAGCGAGCGTGATATAAACGTGGCCAACTTAATATGCAAATAAATTCGAGTATTTACTGAGCCATAAGAGATAGTTACTAGGCACATCTCATTCATCGTTTACAGGGAAATAGATGGAGGCTGCCAGATTAAATCAGGAGATAAATGCTACAAACGTTTTTTTTTAAGGCAACAGGGTACCGAGTCTCCACATATACATAAATAATGATCATAAACGGTTTCTTGAAGATGTCCCCTCTTCTATTTGTTTTACTCTGTGAGCGTCTTTACTACATATCTGCACTGAAGCACTATTTGTTGCATTGCTGTTTCCTGACAGTGTCTTTGGAGTCCCTTCTGTCCCTCAGGGACAGAGGAGGGCCATGCACCATCCCTGCTCACTTCCTCACCACCTCCTTGGCAGCTGCACAAGCTGCAGGAGGGGAGCAGTCTCACCTTGAAAAGATGGACCACCCACTACAGTTCCCTTTTTCCCAGCTGACACCAAAATGTGAGCCCTTCCTTTACTGGCACCTGGTGCAGGAAAGAGAGGTGAGACTTTTTGTGCCATTTCTTCTCATAGATGTTCTCTTGAGAATCTGCACTGGGCATTTGCAAAAAAAGAGCCCTCACCAGGTCTGTGCTTTTCTGAGGCAGAAAGCAGACATCTTCTGTGGGAAACAGATCTTAAAAATGCATCAGATACAGTATTACTGAAGTCCTCCTTCAGCTGCCTCTGCATGATTTTTAAGACGCCATGCCAAATGGACGTGTCCTCTACAAGACTTTTCTTCCTAGGGGTAATGAATGAAGTAACAGTGATTCACTTTATTCTTTCTGATGGAGAACAAGGGAAAATTCTCTATCTCTATTGCACAGTTCAATAGGATATTTCCCATGCACATACTAACTCATGGAAATATACAGATGCAGATATTAAAGGCCTTATCAACCACTAGACTCCACAGCATCTGCTGGGCTGCAATCCTATTGATACTGTGGGGTTTTTCATAGGAGCCGCCAATAAACTGCTGAAGAGATCCTGGAATCCCTGTGATGGCTCTGGGCTGGTGCATCTGTCCAAGCTTTATAGCACAGCATCGAGTGTGTGCAGGCATTTCCCTGCAGAGCCAGAGCCAGGCACAATGGCAGCTCAGCTCAACTCAAAAAAAGAATTATAGCCGAGACAAAAGAAAACCTCACGATCTCTCAGGTTCTTTAATATGGAACCCCTACTTGTAATGTTGCATTTTGGATCTGTTCTTAGCTAAAACCCCAGAGCTCTCTTTTGCCCTGTTCAGTGCCTGTCTCTCCTCTCAAGATCTCTTTTGAGTACCATCTCTGGTCAGTTTGAAGACCTCTCCCAAACTTTTACTCCAGCCTCCAGTAATGTTTCTCTCCCCAGAGTGTCCACAGATCTCAAAAGCTGCAAACCACTGATGTGTACTTTGGAAATCAGATCATTTTACACACTGATCATGTAAAACAGAGGTTTCACCAAAGAGCAGCTTGTGCCCCCTTGCTGATTCCCCAGGAGAGCCTCCACAGCTCCTTGCAGGGTGCAGTGCTGATCTCATGGCTCAGGTCTGCCCATTCTGCCCCAAATTCAGGCTGCTCTCTTGGGCTGGGGAACAGCAGACACTCAAGAGATTACTCTGGCACAGGAGCAGGATGTGACAATAGGACACCCAGCAAACAAGACCAGTGGTCATCCCTCATTCCCACCTTTCCTTTCTCCTGTCTTGATAGACTGAGTGTTTGTGTGACACATTCTCTCCGACTGTGAGTTTACAGAGTGCCTAAATGCTCACTGGAGCTTCTCAGGGTGACAACTACCGTGACTCTCAATAAATCTGCCTGTGGTGCAGGACAAGGTCTTGGTTTGAAAACCTAACTGTCTATGGTGGCTTTCCTGGGAGGCAGGCAGGAAGAAAGAAATCCTTGGGCCCCAATGCTTCTTACAGGCTTTCAGGTCAACAAGGACTTATCCTGCATTTTGGGGACATGGTGGTTTATGTGTTACTCACAGATAGCTCTTTCATAGAAACCTCAGGTGTTTTGCACCTGCAGGAGGATGGGCTGAAACAAGAAATCATCTCATACCCTCCCTGCACCTCCCACCAAGTAAAATACGATACATCTTGTGGTACCTCCCTTGCACCATTGACACATGAGTGAAAGCATGGAGAGATGGAGGCAAGCACCATGAAAAGGTATTTACACAACAGAGAGGCAGGGCAGCTGTGGGAGATTCATCCCTCAGCAAAAGGCAACATGTGCACACGAGCTGCTCATGGTCTGAGGACCACCACAGAGAAACACAGCTGATTGTTTTCAAACACCTTGAGAACACAGGGGATGCCACAAGGAATCGCCTATCGCTGTACATGCTGTGGGATTAACTTTCTGTAGTTCTTCCTGAGGAAGTAAGACTTGCACGAGCACCAGCAGCAGTCTGAGCAGTTGCTGAGGTGGGAGCAACAAACAGAGCCAGACACTGCTCCAGGTGCAGCACCAGTTCCAGCTATCAAGGCAAGTACATCTCTACCAGCGTGTATCAGGGGTAGAGCTGCAGGGGCCCTTAGCCAGCTGCCCATCTCCTGAGCCAGGACCTCAGAGCTGCAGTGTGGTGGCAGGAAGGCAGGCAGTGCCTGTGTGCCAGGGCAGGGTTAACAGAGGAATGAGACCTTGGGCTTCCCCCTCCCTGTACCAAGAGCAGCCCCTTCCCTGCTGCTCCAGCTGCAGCAGAGCTTGAGTTGCACCCAGCACTGGGTGGGGCAGGTGGGGAGCAGACCCTCTGTGAGAGGCAGGGTAACCAGAGCTCTCCGAGCAATTTAGGGCACAGCTCTGAATGCTCCAGTTGAGTCACTCCAGTCATAACTTAAAGAAAATGCCAGAGAATACTCCTGGGAGCCTCGTGTATAAAAATACTTGAAGCAACGAGAGCAACAGCTGGCCCTGCAAAAGCTTTTGTCAATCTGACATTTCGAATGCCGAGCGCACCGGCATCCGTGCACATGCCAGGGAAGAGGAGCAGGAAACCAGCAGCATCTTCCTGGCTGCACTGCCAAGTGATGTTGGAAAGGAAACCCCGTCCTTTGTGTCTCACACCCAAAGTGAGCAGAGTTACAAACTCTCACAGGGGGAAAGGGAGAGGCTAGCATTTATAGCGCCGTTATTTCTGCACGATGAGAACCACCCTTAAAGATGAGGTCAGTATAAACTGCAGGGCTACAGCAAAGTGTTCAGTTCAAGAGGAATTGTTCATCCTTCAGTGGAATATAATTACATATCCAGACTCTCTCTGGGCAATCCTTTATTCAAGCCAAATTTACACTGTTTCCTAAAGGGAACAGTCAATCTTAATGAATGACTTACAGGTTCATCGTATTTAATAAGGCTTTATTAAAAAACTAACATCTGAAGTTTAGAAGTTTAATAAATTTTAACTCCACCTTCACTGCACATCACCTTTTCTTTTGTTAATTTCTTCATTCTCATCAAAAGAACTTGGTGCAAAGATGCTAACTTATGTTATAAATTCTTTTCAATTTTTTTAGTCAATAGCAAATTAGCCAGTACCTTTACTGCACCAATATATCATGATTGTGTTCAGCAGAGCAGTGTGTAATCTCCTGACACACAATCTTGAATCAAGTTTCTTTTCTGATATATAGCAAAATAAAGAGAAAATTTTGCTTCCTTTGTACAGGAAACCAATTCCTCATGAGGCAACTTGTTATGACAGAATTAATACATGTAATTAATTCTTCCCTCCAAGGTGAGCCTGGAATATTTTTCTTTGCATAAGTAAAGCAATTATTGTTCATTCTCACTGGTAATGGTGGATGGTGGAGAGCCATCACCTGTTAAACACTGTAGCTGCTCTTAATGGTCAGCTGGAGAACTCAGCTGGGAGTATTTTATATAAATAAAGCTGACTCCTCCTTTGCACCATTTTAAAGCTGTAGAGAAAGAAGTGGGGTAGGATTTTAGGGTATATTTTCTCATTGTTACTTTTTTTTAAAGACACCATGTGGCCATCAAGTATAGTTTATGAAACTGAACTAAAACTCCCTGAAGAAAACAGAGCTTTGCTGACTTAGGTGTTACCAAATATAAACATTTCATTTCTTTCAATTTTCAACAGAAACCATTGCTGTCTTGCTCTCAACAACTATTCCCTGAAGGTCTTCCTTATCTGAAAATGTGCTTTTATCCATTTTATTTACTTGCCAAGTGCAGGTGGGTTCCCTGGCATTTGCAGGAGGAGAGCATGCCTCTGCCTCCAGCTGGAAGTACGCTGGGTGTTGCCAAAATAGTGCTAGGAATATGGGCTAGCCTTGGAGATGTGAGTTCAGTTCACTGCAGGGAAGGAGCCCACCAAGAAGTGGTGATGCTGGGGAATTCAAATCATAGAATCATGGAATATCCTGAGTTGGAAGGGACCCACAGGATCACTGAAGTCCAGCTTCTATGATTCAATTTAAATCAGTTTAAATATCCCATATTTTACCATTGGGTTTGAGCTGGCTCCCACCAGAACTGGGTTTTGGGGGCAGCTAAGGATGCTGACAGACACCAGCATGGCCAGGGATGAGGGGGATGGATCCATCCCCACTGAAGCCAGCCCATATCCCAGGAGAGGGGCCCTTGCCCAAGTGCCTCCCTGCAGCTGGGCTGGCTGGGGGAGTGAGCAGGAGCCCAGCTGGCAGGGCTTGCCTGTCCCTTGTTACTTGGATATGAAGGGACAGCTGTCCCACAACACAATTCCTCGTTCACCCCACAACCTGACCTCTCTTTTTCCTTTTCTTTAATATTACATAAATTTGAGGGAGGGTAATATGTTGGGGAGACATCTGTGTAAGGTCACTTCTCAGGCTACTGAACCTCTGATGTCATGATCAGGTGCTATATCGTATTTCTCTTAAAAAAAAATGTTTAACAAAACCCCAAATCTTTGTGTCATGCATGGAACTATGGGAATGGCTGAGGGAAAAACATCTTTTTGCAATTTCTTCTTTCTAGGTCCCATGGCCACCGTCAAGCACCTGTGCAGTCATGTCTCAATGCTGCAGGGGAGAAACTTCATGGCAAGTCACTGAGTGCCCAAGAAAGAAAATCATCACGTTCTACCCACCCTTTTCCTCAAAGCATAAGGAAGTATTTGACTTAAACATTTCCAATAGACAGAATAAAAGAAACATCAGAGTTACAGCGCTCACCAACAAAGCGTTTCTCAAGGTATACCTTCTGCAGTGTTCTGATTTAATTCAGCACATGTACTTTTGCTGTTGCTAGATTTTTTTCCCAGTCCCTCTTTCACACTCCATCACTGAAAAATTCGTGCCCCTGGCAGTCTTTCTAATCTAAAGAAGAGGTGCATCAGCTAACTAACTTTTATGATAGGGCAGAGGGGCTCTGCCTGACCGGGAAAATCAGTGTGACATCGGAATTAAAATACAAAGTCACCTGCAGCCGGAGAGAACTGGGAGGCACCTCATCTAAATAAAATTACAAAACCTGAACTTGCAAACCTCCAAGCCATGTCCTCAGCTGGTGTCGGATGAGGCTGGAGCCAGGAAAGTTATGCTGATTTACACCAGTGGCTGAATGAACCTGGTGTGCTGAGCTGCACCAGGGACCAGCAGCACGGTGGGGTGGAGGATGCTCTAACTACTCCTGTAGCACAAAGACACTCTTAAGATTCAAGCCCTGCTCCCACAAAAAACAACATCCCTTTCTTTGCTTTACTTCTCCCACTGTGTCTTCATTCAATTTGAAAAGCCCTTGGTCTGTCCTTGAGAAAAACGTCTTCAGAAGCCTCTTTGAAATAAACCCAGGATCAAACAGCAATCCCCCTCCAAGCAGAGCATTCAAACAACTTTCCTCCTGCAGCTCACCGGGTTAACTTTGTTCCTGCCACAAGCCCCGCATGCACCAAACCCAAAAGCAACTTCTTTCTGCCGGACCGCTGCTGTCAGACGAGCCCCAGGCAAAGGAACCAACCCGCACAACCATTTCCCAGAGATGGAAAGGTGGAATTACTCACTGGACCACGCCGGGCTTCACCCCCTGTCAGCAAACGGTGGGTGCGGGCTGGGGCGGCCGCGGGGGCTGGAGGGCAAGGGAGGGACCAGCAGGGCTAGGGAGGGACCAGCAGGGCTAGGGAGGGACCAGCAGGGCTAGCCAGGCGCCCGCAGGCACTGCATCCCCGTGCTCCGTCCTCCCTCAAAGTTAGCTTTAGAACACCTGAAGAGATAAACGCGAACAACTCTGCTCAAGTGTGCTCCTCAGTGTCTCTCAGAAGCTAGAAGCCTGTTGGTCTCGAAGGAAAAACCCAGCCTGCAAGCAGAATCGCTCCCTCCAGTTTTCAGTTAGGCATAAAAATTCAACTTAACATCTGGTTTGAAGATATGAGGAGGTTATAATTAAACTCATTGCTCAATGAACTATAGCAAAACCCCAGAACACGTGACATATATACTGTCTGCTATGTATATCGCAATATAAGTTGTTTTAAAAAGGAAGAGACGTTTACCTTGGCAGCAAAAAAAAAAAAGACCACTTAGATTCAGGTTTGGAAAAGCCCGAAGCCACACGGCATGCAGAGTGCTCTGTAGTCAGAAGTCTTCACCAACTCACACACACCCCCTTCCCCCCAGACACAGACACGCTCCCGCTGCCGCGCAGCGCACGCCGGCAGCACCGGCTGAGCTCTGCCTCTCTCCCCACAGGAACTGCTCCCAGGGCTCTGGAAGGATGTGCTTTGGGGAAGAGAGTCTGCAACTGAGGAGCTGCAAAGTTACCACATACAGATGAGCAGAACGAGAACTACCCTGACAAGGCTCAGCGACAAACACCAGGTGAAGAAGAAGAAGAAAAAGAAGAAGAAGATGAAGAAGAAGAAGATGAAGAAGAAGAAGATGAAGAAGAAGAAGCATGCTTTCCTCTTACCTATTGCTTAGGCTAAGACACTGAGCAGAATCTTTAGAGAGCCTGGGCATTGGGACCCAAAGGACAGAGGACTTTCAGCACAGTCACAAGGACCCAGCAAAAGCCATCTTCTCCCTGTCTTTTAGCACAGTGTAAGTCTCCAGCAGCTCAGCTCTCCAGCTGCAAACATCTCATTAGACTAATGCATTCAGCACAGGCAGAAAACTCAATTTACCATAGCTACAGCAATGAATTTCCATTACGATGACAGCTTCAACCACATCATGTCCGGATAAGCAGCCAACCACTGCCTTTTAAAGAACACACGCATTTTACACGCAGAAAACGAGGCCTGTGTGACGGGTTTCCTTTCCCTTTGCAACTACATCGAGAAGGAAAATTGCAATTTCTTTTTATTTTGGAAACTCTGCAGCCTGAAAGGTAAAGACATTTGGACTCTTCCTGTCCCCCCCCCTCCTTCCCCCCCCCAAAACAGCACTG